>SNVD02008908.1:0-34522 GCA_013180625.2 Boswellia sacra | reverse complement strand
GAATTGTCATCTAATTACAGCATTGAAGTTATCAACCGTAGATAATAACAAGCTCTATTACCCCAATCTTTCCTTACTTTGTTGTTAAATAAAACAAGCTCTTTATTAATCTCTATCCATTAAACAACCTAGAACAAGCTCTCTGAGTTTAATTCAATGGATGCATTATGATAAGAAAGATAGGTTGATCTAAGCAATAAACACACAAGCTCGGATTATTTAACTTAGGTTATATTCTCCAATTGTAATCTCTGATCACCATTTTGCTACTAATGATTAGAAATTCAAGACAATTACGGATCAAGATTTCTAGTCTAGCAATAAATAACAACCAGATTATATTCAGTTGGCCACTCAAATACAATCAGCAAGCAATCATAAGCATTAAATATGGGAGAATACAAGCAACTTCAATTAGAGAATTGGATAACAATTCCTGACACAATCAACTTACAAAAACCATATCAGGGGCTTTGAAATCACCCTCAACCAATTCAGATTCAGTTACACATGTTTAAGAAAGTGGTAAATACAATACAACATGGAGACATTCCAGAAAATGAAAGGGAAGGGAAAAACTTAGCAAATTTGATGTAATTCTCTTTGGATTGTAGTTCTTCCTCTTTCAAAGCTTCCTTTCTCCTTCAAGAACTCCAGGAGATGAAAGAATTCCAGAGCTGCAGCCTCCACCACGTTCTCCCCTCTTCAAGTTATGAAAATAAAATCCTAAAATGTGTTAAATACTCTGCTACAGTAACCTGCTACAGTGTCCCGTATTATACATGCTACAGTGATTTGTGGAATTACATTTCTATACTTCTCACACTGTTTTGATTACAACTTTTGGTACACTGAATGGATTTCTAAACCGTAAATTTCTCCAGAAAATAGACTTCGAGAGCTTTCCAACGGTATCTAATATGTCAGCGGGTTCATTGTATATCAATACAATTAAATCCGAGAAGATGGTTGACTAGCAGAGGTGAAAATGAAGGGTTTACTCCATTTTTGTGCAAGTTGCTCCAAAACTCCTACAAACATCAAAACCACACAAAAACATAAAAATACCAAGGAATATAGCAAAAGAAACATGGACGAATTGATATAAAAGTAATACATAAATAGAACTATCAATACTCCTTTCCATTGGTAAGAGACCCTCATAGAAATATTGAATTAGGAGTCCATCACTAATTAGGTGGTTTGGACAGCTAGCACATAACCTTTTAAATCTCTCCCAATATTCATGAAGTGATTCTCCATTGTGTTGTCGAATGCCACTAATATCTTTTCTAATATTTGTAACTTTCGAGGCTGGAAAGTATTTCTCCAAAAAGAGTTAACTCATCTCATTCCAAGTGGTAATGGTACCTGGTGGTAGATAGTATAGCCAATCTTTTGCCGAATCTGCTAATGAGAATGGGAAAGCTCTCAATTTAATTTGCTCTTCAGAAATGCCGGTTGGCTTCATACTTGAGCATACCACATGAAATTCTTTAAGGTGTTTGTTCGGATCCTCTCTTGCAAAACCATGAAATGTAGGCAAGAGATGAATCAGTCCAGATTTAAGTTCAAAATCTATCACAAAATTGGTGCTTATGCATAGCGGTTGTTGATCAATAATTGGAGCCGCTAACTCCTTAAGAGTCTGATCGTTTTCCATCGCCATGCTTCCGATTCAGATTTGATTGAACTGCAAGAAGATGGGAGGGAAGTGTGTCGTGCAAGGTCAAATTCTGGAGTTGGAGTTGAAATTGACCGATTTAGCCTTAAATTTGAGGATTGGAGAAACTCCTTAATTCTCTTAAGTCGTTGATCCGCTTCTCCCTCGGACATAAAAGCCTAAACACAAACAATCAGGAAATAACAATCAAGAATCAGTAGTAAAAACAGAATAACAATTGATTAGAAAATCAATCCCCGGCAACGGCGCCAAAAACTTGATGCGTTCGAAACTAGCAAGTATACTAGTCGCACAAGAAATAAAGTAGTAAGTAGATATCGTTCCCACGAGGATTGATTCTAATTGAATTTGTTATTCAAAAGCAACAACAGAATAAATGGGGGGGTTTTGTTGATGGATTAACTAACTGAAATATTAATGTAAATGCACAATAACACAACACAAAGTAAAATGGAGTGAAAAATCAATGAGAGACACTTGGTTAAGAGTTCATTCTCTGCCACAAGATATGAATTTGTGAATTAACATAGAATTGTAATCCAATTACAGCATTGAAGTTATCAACCGTAGATAACAACAAGCTCTGTTATCCCAATCTTCCCTTACTTTGTTGTTAAATAAAATAGGCTCTTTATTAATCTCTATCCATTAAACAACCTAGAACAAGCTCTCTAAATTTAATTCAATGGATGCATTACAAAAAGAAAGACAGGTTGATCTAAGCAATAAACACACAAGCTCGGATTATTTAACTTAGGTTATATTCTCCAATTGTAATCTCTGATCACAATTTTGCTACTAATGATTAGAAATTCAAGACAATTACGGATCAAGATTTCTAGTCTAGCAATAGACAATATCCAGATTATATCAGTTGGCCACCCAAATACAATCCAGCAAGCAATCATAAGCATTAAACATGGGAAAATACAAGCAACTTCAATTAGAGAATTGGATAACAATTCTTGCACAATCAACTTACAAAAACCATATCAGGGGCTTTGAAATCACCCTCAACAATTCAGATTAGTTACACATATTCAAGAGAATACAAATACAATACAAGAGAGACATTCCAGAAAATGAAAGGGAAAGGGAAAAACTTAGCAAATTTGATGTAATGAATCTCTTTGGATTGTAGTTCTTCCTCTTTCCAAGCCTTCTTTCTCCTTCAAGAACTCCAAGAGATGAGAGAAATCCAAGATGCAGCCTCTCCCACGTTCTCCCCTCTTCAAGTTATGAAATAAAACCCTAAAATGTGTTTAAATACTCTGCTACAGTAACGTGCTACAGTGTCCCGTATTATACATGCTACAGTGATGTGTGGAATTACATTTCTACACTTCTCACACTGTTTTGATTACAACTTTCGGTACACTGAATGGATTATAAACCGTAAATCTCTCCAAAAAGTAGACTTCGAGAGCTTTTCAACGGTATATGATATGTCATCGGGTTCATTGTATATCAATACAATTAAATCCGAGAAGATGGTTGACTAGCAGAGGTGAAAATGAAGGGTTTTGATAAGTGTCTATTTATATATCATTTTCATATCAATTCGTCCATGTTTCTTTGCTATATTCCTTGGTATTTTTATGTTTTTGTGTGGTTTTGATGTTTGTAGGAGTTTTGGAGCAACTTGCACAAAAATGGAGTAAAACCCTTCATTTTCACCTCTGCTAGTCAACCATCTTCTCGGATTTAATTGTATTGATATACAATGAACCCGATGACATATTATATACCGTTGGAAAGCTCTCGAAGTCTATTTTCTGGAGAAATTTACGGTTTATAAATCCATTCAGTGTACCAAAAGTTGTAATCAAAACAGTGTGAGAAGTATAGAAATGTAATTCCACAAATCACTGTAGCATGTATAATACGGGCACTGTAGCAAGTTACTGTAGCAGAGTATTTAAACACATTTTAGGGTTTTATTTTCATAACTTGAAGAGGGGAGAACGTGGTGGAGGCTGCAGCTCTGGAATTCTTTCATCTCTTGGAGTTCTTGAAGGAGAAAGGAAGCTTGGAAAGAGGAAGAACTACAATCCAAAGAGAATTACATCAAATTTGCTAAGTTTTTCCCTTCCCTTTCATTTTCTGGAATGTCTCCATGTTGTATTGTATTTACCACGTTCTTAAACATGTGTAACTGAATCTGAATTGGTTGAGGGTGATTTCAAAGCCCCTGATATGGTTTTTGTAAGTTGATTGTGTAAGGAATTGTTATCCAATTCTCTAATTGAAGTTGCTTGTATTCTCCCATATTTAATGCTTATGATTGCTTGCTGATTGTATTTGAGTGGCCAACTGAATATAATCTGGTGTGATTTATTGCTAGACTAGAAATCTTGATCCGTAATTGTCTTGAATTTCTAATCATTAGTAGCAAAATTGTGATCAGAGATTGCAATTGGAGAATATAACCTAAGTTAAATAATCCGAGCTTGTGTGTTTATTGCTTAGATCAACCTATCTTTCTTATCATAATGCATCCATTGAATTAAACTCAGAGAGCTTGTTCTAGGTTGTTTAATGGATAGAGATTAAATAAAGAGCTTGTTTTATTTAACAACAAAGTAAGGAAAGATTGGGGTAATAGAGCTTGTTATTATCTACGGTTGATAACTTCAATGCTGTAATTGGATGACAATTCTACAATTAATTCGCAAATCCATATCTTGTGGTAGAGAAGGATCCCTTAACCAGCTTTCTCCCATTGATTTTTCATTCAAATTTACTTTCTGTTTTGTTATTCTTTACTTGCATTCTTATTTCATTTAGTAAATCATTCAACAAAAATCCCCCCTGTTTAGTTTATTGTTGCTGGAAATAACAAATTCAATTAGAATCAATCCTCGTGGGAACGATATCTTACTTATCACTTTATTACTTGTGCGACTAGTATACTTGTTAGTTTCGAACGCATCAGGTTTTACTCCATTTTTGTGCAAGTTGCTCCAAAACTCCTACAAACATCAAAACCACACAAAAACATAAAAATACCAAGGAATATAGCAAAGAAACATGGACGAATTGATATGAAAATGATATATAAATAGACACTTATCACAAATCCTAATGTGAAAATTTGAACTGCTCAAGATTTAGACAAGGGATTAAAGCAATACTACATATGATAATTCATAGACGCTTGAAAAAGCTGTTAGATTAAAAAGACTATGCAAACAAATTATCCATCATATTAACATCTTTGCTTTTTTTTTTAAATGATTTCTGGACCATCAAAGAAGCACAATAAAAATATGAATAAAAATTATAAAAACTATCCTAATTAGAAATCTTTGCAATAGGAAGACAAAATACTTAAAGATCAGGTTTCTAATTTTTCTTCTCTCCTTTTTTTTTTTTTTAAATTTATGCCTTGTCTTCATGTATTTGTTCTTTTGTTTTCTAATTCTCTTATAAAAGCAATCATGAAGCCTTGTCTACTAAAAGAGTACGAAAATTTGTGTATTTAAGTACCCTTCATCTACAAGTAAGGAAAACACTCCTTAGCCCTTTAGTCGTTTTCCTATCTCTAGATACCTGTATTAACAGCACTTGCACCCATAGTAGGCCTTTTTTTCTGACTTTGCATGATCAGAAATTTATCAGCGGGATGTATGCTCAAGTGTTATAATTTTCCTGGATAGATATATATGTATATATCTATTGATCCATTTAGAAAAGCTGTCTGATTCTTTGCATTAACCAGTTAATTTGAAATTTTGACATTTTTCTGACAATTTCCAGTTTATCATATTATCATATACGTGTAACTAAAGGAGCTCATACCACACAAAAAGCCATCAAGACTTTGTTAAACGATTTTAATTCTTAAGGGCTTTATCTTTTTCTTTCTTCAAATTTAAAATGAATAATTCACATACTGGTCTAGAGAGTTTATACAAAACAACCACATTACAGCATGAAGTTTCACCAAAGAAACAAATATTGGGGAGATCAGAACCATAAAATCAAACCCAACTCAGAAACAAACACACAACAAAAATATAAACATAAATATACTCGATAATCATCAGCCACCACTCTCACACATAACAGTAACAATATTTAAGGGAAGAATATTATACCCAAACGATGAGAAGAACGAGCGAAACAAGAGCAGCACTCTCCGAAACTCTTTTTGTTGCTGTATGCAATTGTGTGCAGAATGAGAATTGAAAGGGAGAGCTTCACGGAGGTGAATTCAACACTACAAAAGACAAAAACAACTTGAAATCCTTAGATTCGGCCCTATAATCAGCGACAGGATCTTGAAATAAACAAAAAAAAAAGCCAAACAGAGATAGAAGCAAATGCACAAATGAAAAAAAATGGCCAAAAAATCTATAATAGGAATGTATTACCAGATTCGGTCGCCGGATCTGTCGTCGAAAAGTTGTTTCAGCGTCGAAAGTGGACAGAATGGCCGGATTGGAGGATTAGGGTTCACAAAGGGAGAGGAGATTGAAGCTAAGAACGGCTGCAAGTGAGAAGAGAGAAGGGAAAAAAATTATAATTATTTTTATATAGGAGGGTATTTTTGGTATTTTATATATTCAGATGTTTTGAATAAGAAAAAGGTGGTATTTTTTTACTTTTTTGATTCAGACATATATGTCTGAAAATAAGTTATCAGAGGCCCAAACAAACGGGCTTAAATTTTTAAACATCTGAATCTTATTCAGATTCAGATTTCAGAGGCCCAAACAAACGGGCCCTAAGTCATTATAATTCATGTGACCAAGTCTTTGATGCCATAGTTCAATCTCAAAAGTCTTAACATGCAATGCACTCACTTTAGCTAATAAGTAACAATTCTCATTAGACCTAACACCTTCAAGATTGTAATTCTTGTAGGAGTCAAGAACCATGCACTTATTCTTACTAAACTCAACAGAATATTTATAATCACAACTCTGAATTATATTGAGTAGATTAACTTTAAGATCTTCAACCTAAAGAACATCAGTAAAATCAGGTAAACCATCGACACACAATGTACCCTTACCTATTACCTTGCTTTTGGCACTATCTCCAAATGTGATTAAACCTTGGCTGCATGATCTAAAATTTTTTAGCAGATCTTTATTACCTATCGTATGTCTTAAACATCCACTATCATAGTACCAAGAATCATTAGTGAATGCATTCAAAATAGATAAGGTAACATTACATTTGTTTGTGTCCTTTTTTACCTAGTTTTGTTGTGCTTTATTTGACTGCTTGTGTTATGTGTTATGTGATTGCCTATGTTGTTGTTCATTTTAACATAGCAAACTATTCAGTTTATAGCATCTAGGCCTAATATGTCTCTTAACACCACAAAAATAACATGTTGACACAAATTTTCTAGTCACAAACATTGTGGATTTACCAAATTGTGATGATGCACTATGAAATGAATTTTCAAAACTTTTAGGGAAGAATTTTTACCTAGACTTGAAGTCCCGTTACATGATTTTTGTGAACTTTATGATTTGCTTAAGATATTAAACTTTGATGATTCTTTCAAAAGCTTTTACAAAGGTTGTTTTAGAAGAAGATGCTTAATTTTGAGTTTCAAAACCCAATCCATGCTTGATGTTGCTATTTCTCCCTTGAACTAGAATTTCTAGCTTTTTGGTTCCTTTTGACAGAAACTAAATAGAGGCTTCATGCTCCTTTATGAACTCATCTTTCTCAGCCAACTCCAATTTCATTTTCTCAATAGTTGTGTCAAGTTCAGCAACATTTTCTTCCAAAAGCACTTTCTCACATGCGACAATTTTGATCTCATTATTCAAATCTCTTATCATTTTCTTTGTTCTTTTAAGTTTCTATTTCCCAGGCATGATGAAGATCGTTGTATGCTTCCTGAAATTCCTCATAATAAGTTAAATAAAAAAAAGATTCAATACCAGCATCATTAGTTACCTCAATTGTAACTGATTCAGTTATCTCCGATATGACTCCTTTTCCTTTATCTAACGCAGATGCTTTCAGTATCATTGTCACTCCAAGTAGCATTCAAGCCTTTACCTTTCTTCTTTAAATTCGTGCATTCAAACCTTATATATATGCATCCTAAAATTCAAAGCATTGTACTTGGATTTTCTTTTATGGTTCTTGTTTGAAATCAACTACATTTTTTTCTATTTTTGGGCTTTCTGATTTTTCTTTTTAGAATTCTTCTTGAGAAATTTCTTAAAGCTTTCTCACCATCAAAGCAACATCTTGATCATTAGAATTTTATGTATTTTCATCATTTTCTTTTGTCCTTGAGGATGAGGTTGCTAATCCAATGGACTTGTTCTTCTTGACTTAAGGCATGAAAGTTATTTCTTACGATTGCAATGATCCTAGCAACTCATCAATTTTTAGTTCATCAAGGTTCTGACTATCAGTAATAATAGTGGCTTTGGCTTGACATTTTTTAGACAATGAATTAGGTATCTTTAGGACAGCATTAGCATCTGTATACAGTCTTCCTCGACAAGGCTACAGCATTTGTTATTTCACAAAGTCTTGCATAGAATTCTAAAGCTATCTCATCCTCTTGCATTTTGAGTTTGCCGAATTGAGAGGCAAGCATCAAAATTTTAGTACTCTTGACTGATGCAATCCCTTCATATTTGTTTCATAATCTCTTCCATGCATTTTTGGTTGATGTGAAGGAAGAAATAACACTGAATGCTTTAGGATTGACTGCATTGAATAGGGAATGAATGGCTTTGAAATTCCATTGTGTTGCATCATGGTCTTGTTGATTCCAAGCTAATTCTTCTATCACAACTCTGAAACCTTCTTGATGAACTTGAATTGGTGGACTCCATCCATAAATAATAGTTTCCCACACCCTCTCATCAATTGCTTTAAGAAAGAACTTCATCTTAGCCTTTTCGTACCCATAATTGCTTACATCAAGAAGAGGTGGATAACTGATTGATCCTCGATGCTTACAAAAATCCATAGCTTGAGAACATTGATAGGATCTACACAAGTATATTAGTGCTCTACTCCGATACCAATTGTAAGTTCTAAAGCTACAGACTTAGTTACGTAAGACAAAACTACTGCAGTTATATCAAATGAAACAAAATGTAAATAAAATTGCACAGAGGAGTTTTACGTGGTTTAGCTATAACAAACCTACATCCATGGGCAGTCAAGCCGTAATTCACTATGATGTTCACGTTTACAAGGACTAGGACTTTACAGTTGATGAACTCCTTGTTCACTCACACTCACCGATCATATATAAATAGCATTCTAATAAGCTAGAACTCCATCCATAGCAAACCAGCTTTTTCCTCATTACACTTCCCACAATTGAGTCCCTTTCAAATTGTATTACAAAAACCCAAAGAGGTAATCACAGTTTCTAGTTAATCATGATCATGATAAGTGAATAATATTTATCACTACCCAAACTAAACTCACACAGCTTGCACACAAAATGTTACTGGACATAAGCAAAAGACTTCTAGTTAAATTAGACTTGTCCAGCTAACTTTCCTCCTTGAACAAGGATTCTTCAAGATATTTCGTTATTGTAATTATCCTGTAAAGCTTGCAAATATAGGAAACGCAAATGATGTTAGGATATTGAGTAAATAAACACAATATAAATCCATTCCTAAAGTGAGATAAAATAAATACTTTCCTAATGTAAATCCAAATCCTGAAAATAATATCCAGTTAAGTTACACATAATCGAATCAATTCAAAACAGGAAAGTAAAAAGTAAAACATTACAAGGTTTGTTTTCTCTCAAAATGCCAACACATCGACGCCACATAGATTGAGTAGGACATATGACAGTCCAAGTGACATTGTCCTAACAATGACTATTGTGATCAAAACTATATTAAAGATGAATAAAAAACTTAATTATAGTTAAAAAATCAATTTTTATTTGGAATATAATTATAAAAAGAAAGATTAAAAGCAAAGTTTAACCGATTAGAGAATATAACTTAATACTGGTGTTGGGTCCTACTTCGATAACTTAAGCTTGTGGATCAGGTTGTTTCTTGACATAATTGACATTAATCATACTTAAAAAAATGTTAAACTTGAAGGGATTGCAAAACTTTATTAGATAGGATGGACATATAACATCTATCTGAACAATTTACATTTGTCAAAGAAGGGGAATTATGATGCAATTGCCTTAATTAGTTGCCTTAATACCTGTTCCACCTGGCTAGGAGTCCCTTATTTGGCGACTAGTATATAACTATCTCACGGTAAGTACTTTCTGTTAACAATGCATGCACACATTAATGAATTTGTCAACTTTTCTCTGAAATACATTGTACATGGACCATGTCGAAATTAAAATAAACAGAGATAGAGTTTGTTTGAGAGTTGGTTTTATTGTTAAAAACATGGGAAAGACAAAAGAGAAGATTGTTCAAGGGTTTTGTAAAATTAGCAACACAATTAACAAACATATCCCCTTTTGAGCCATTTTTAGAAGATCTAGCAAGAGTTCTGACCAAAACAATATTTTTTTGTTAGTTTCTAATAAGCCATTTTTAGAATATCTAGGACTAGCCGTTGGATAATGTTTTCTTAACATATATTATATCAATTTAATTAATTACAGAAAATTAAATAAATCCTTGTTGAAGTCTAGATACTAATTATTATTATTATTATTATTTTGGTAGGGAGAACAGAAGATCAAAGATGTCTAGAAGGATTGAAGATAAAAGACAAGAGATCAGTGTAGCTGTGGCAATAGACAAGAACAAAGGAAGCCAGTATGCTCTAAAATGGGCTATTGATCGTTTTCTCTCTAGAGGCCAAACTCTTACGCTTGTTCATGTCAAAAAAAAATCATCTTCTGTGCCAACACCAAGTTAGAGAATCTGTTTTTCTAATATTAATTAATAAATTTCATACTCATTCTTTGCATGTGTAAGCTTTAAGGTTTAATAAATGTTTTTTGTTTGTTGCAGCTGGGAATCTTGCCATCTCCGATGTTAGCAACGATGTCGCTAGAGCATATAAACAAGAAGTTGATACTCAAACCAGAGAATTGTTTCTACCATTTCGTTGCTTCTGCTCGCGAAAAGAGGTTAGTTGGTTAATTTGTTCTTCTATTTATTAATTAACAATATCTTATTAAAGAATATAGTTAAGTCCACATCTACAAGTTTAAGTTTTTAGAAAAGTGGCAAACTTAACATATCCATCTCTTTAACAAAATTAAGTTTTCCTAATTTTTCTAAGTAATCTTAATTTCAGAAATATTAATTTTACTAATCCTTTGTTAATATATATATATATATATATATATATATATATATATATATGGATTGTTAATGAAGCTGAACACATTATCAATTCCTGAAATTGAAATTTTCATTTCTGATTATTTTCAGTTTGTGATGTTATATTGCCATTTCTCTAATTTGTTGGATGGTGACTTGCAATAGATAAAATGCAATGAAGTCCCACTGGAGGACACGGACATAGCAAAAGCTTTAATCGAATATGTTTCATCCTACGCAATTGACACTTTAGTACTTGGAGCCTCGTCAAGGAACGCCCTGGTCAAGTAAACACCATTCACAGATTTTTTCTTTCTATCACACTGTTTATTACAAAATTAATAAGTAAATGCATTTAAAACAAGAATACATACATGTAGTTTAGTTTAGTCTTTTTTATAGAACTACTTTGCTACTCAATCAAATATTACGCTACTGAAATTTATATATGCATTTTTAAAACTATAACAAGATATATGTCAAATAAAAAAAAAATTAATTCTTAAACTTAACAGAAGATTCAGAGCAATAGCCGACATTCCGAGTAGCGTTTCCAAGGGGGCACCAAGTTTCTGCAATGTCTACGTGATTGCCAAAGGAAAGATCTCATCTGTGCGATCTGCTACCACTCCACCACCGGTTAAAGATCCCGTTCATGGTCAATCGGCGAGCCAACTCGGCCTCATTGCTGATCCAACTCATAACCAAAAGCCCAGAGGTTTGGTTCTCTATTGGCTTCTCCCCAACTCAACTTAGATTTTATTTGTGAATTGTTATCACCCACAATAATGTTTATTTGGTCTTGCTCCAACAGCTGCCGTGACGTTACCTCAATCCCACAGCTTGCGAGAACTCTTGGAAATCAAGTAAGTTTCATAACCATCTATAGCCATAATTATAAATAATAAGAGATGTGAAAAAATCACTCCACTAATTAATACATGGATCATATAAGCTAGTCAAACATAACTGTTATAATTTTTTTTGTTAATTCACAAGATTGGAGATTTTTCAAACCTGCAATCGTCATTTTGGCCATGATTATCCATGCTAAACAATTGTTTTATTAAAAAAACTTAAATTAATTTGCAGCTCATAACCTATAGCGCGACAATAATTTTTAACCTCTAACCTGTAATTCATAATGGAAACCTTCTCATATGTTTTTACAAGCTGCATAGAATATAAATAATAAATGGTAACAAAGAAAAATCCAAGCTTTTAAAGGGAGGATCAAGTTTCGACGTAAATCAGAGCACAGATGCCTCCTTTAATCTTCATCTATAATGATACAAGGAAACTAGATCTTAGCTTGTCTGACAACCACATAAAAGTTTTCATCAATTAGCATAAATCACTAAAAGATTACTGAAGTTTAGATTGATCTTAGATTGCTCGATGAAATCTTAGGTATTATTATTTCTCTAAATAATTGATTGTTGGAGCTTGCAAATTAACGCTTCATACTCACCCCAATGCCTTATCGTTGATATTAATTTCTATATGGATTATTCCGTCAAACGGCTCCTAACAAAATAAATTATATCAAGCGCCGTGGCAAGTTATGTGTTTAAGTGACATATCATCATCTTCATCATCATCATCATCATCATATCATGCTATCATCTGTATATATATAGTAAATACTGTATTGTTTAGAATATGATGATTTGGGATAATTGCTTCTTTTAATTTGAATAATATATCATATTACTGGCGATACAAGAAAGATGCACACATCTATTAACAGTACTTGAGGAACAAATTAAGAGTCCACATTTAATTGGTTTACTAATAAATTGAATCACAGGCCTTCTCCTTTCATAAGCGAAAGGGCTTCTGTGACTAAGTATGAGCCTTCAATAGCAGACTCAGACATATCATTTGTAAGCAGCGGAAGATCAAGTGTTGATCGCATGTTCCCGTCTTTCTATTATACTAAGGAATATGGAAGGACTTCTCAGCTTTCAAACAGCTCAGCCTCGGATTCTGACGTCAGGAGCTTTATGTCATCCAGCTCCGGAAACCGGTCGTCAACGACTTCTTCACAGTATGACTTCTCATCATCAGCCGGCTCAGGCTCATGGTCCTCGCAGAGTCTAAACACGGTAAGGACGTTCATATGCTAGTGAAATGGAGAATGTTAATTGCATATCTTAGAAAAATTAGGAGAAATTATAAAATATAATAAAATAATTTGAAAATTATACGGTAATGAATTTGAATGGAATGGATTAATTAGAAATCAAACGAAAGGGAGGAAGAAATGGGGAGTAAATAGAAGGAAATATTTTGTATATTCAATAGACCTGTTCAGTGTGTGAAATTTTATTTTTGGTTTTGGAATCTATGTATACGCATTACCCATCCATAAATTGCATATTGTTCAAGCTATGTAGAGTAATTTATTCTCATGTGCACATGGAACGGATCTAGAACATGGATTTTTAATTGCTTTATAATATTGCAGGCCGAAGATGCTGAAGAAGAATTGAGGAGGCTCAGGCTTGAGCTTAAGCAAACAATGGAAATGTATGGTGCAGCTTGCAAGGAAGCAATTTCAGCAAAACACAAAGTACAGAGAGCCGAATTTATGGAAAATTCCTGAGGCCATATTTTAAATTCAATATTAGCTACATAGGCCAATTAAGCACATTTTTTACTTGAACATCAAATTATTTCAAAAATAAAAACACAAAATTCATAATAAACACATTTTTGTATTTTCAAGAATTGAGAATGCATTAATTGAGGATCACTTTTTCAAATAGTGTATAATAAAATAATGAAAACTATTCAATAGAGTTTTCTGAAAGAAATAAGTATATATAAATATTTAATGATCAAAATGAGAGAAGGGCAATTTTATGTTACTCTCAACAAATAAGTATTTTAATTTGCACTGGAATGATGTGTATAGGCTACAGAACTTCACCGATGGAAATTAGAAGATCAACGAAGATTACATGAGGCCCGACTGGCTGAAGAGGCCGCATTGGTACTAGTAGAAAAGGAGAAAGCAAGGTGTAAGGCCGCCATGGAGGCAGCTGAATCGGCACAGAAGAAGGCCGAATTAGAAGAACAAAAGAGGAAGTATATAGAAATGAGTGCCTTGAAAGCTGAAGTTAAGGAGAAGCAAAAGGGGCTAGGTGATCTTGGGTACAGGAAATACACAATTGCGGAGATTGAAGAAGCAACCGAGTATTTTGCAAGCTCTCGTAAGATTGGAGAAGGAGGCTATGGACCTGTTTACAAGTGTTTTCTGGATTACACACCAGCGGCAGTCAAAGTTCTACGTCCGGATGCAGCTCAAGGACGCTTACAGTTCCAGCAAGAAGTAAGTAAGAAAAACACTTATTTGTCAACAGAAAGGCGACAATGGCTTGACAACCACTGTTAATAGGGGTGTCAAGTAAAATCTATCAATATAATAGATCTAGTGTCAAACCATTTTTCTCTCAAATATTCAATGTTTCAAACTATATACTTTTACACTGAAACTATATAGAAAGTATTTATACATATTGTAATTAACAGTACTTACCGCATAATAGGAAAATTAATCCGCCCAAATTGCAAAATATCGCCACAAGACCTAATTGCAGATTCTTTTTAAATATTTTCCTGTAAAATAAAGCTTAATCTCCTTTTCGAATCTTGTAATCCTTGCATATATGCATTTACTTTAACTACGCACACTCATGCAGGTTCAAATATTATGCAACATAAGGCATCCAAACATGGTTCTCCTACTAGGAGCTTGCCCAGAGTATGGTTGCCTAGTCTACGAGTACATGGCTAATGGTAGCTTGGAAGACCGCCTCTTCCGAAGAGGTGGTACTCCCGTTCTTCCATGGCAAGTACGATTCCGAATCGCCACTGAAATCAGCACAGGCCTCCTTTTCCTCCACCAGGCCAAGCCAGAGCCACTTGTGCACCGGGACCTGAAACCTGGCAACATTCTGCTTGACCATAACTATGTTAGCAAAATCAGTGATGTGGGTTTGGCTAGGCTAGTCCCTCCATCTGTAGCAGACTCCGTAACCCAGTATCGCATGACCTCAGCAGCTGGAACATTCTGTTACATCGATCCAGAGTATCAGCAAACAGGCATGCTTGGAATAAAATCTGATATCTACGCACTTGGGATTATGCTTTTACAGATAATAACAGCCAAGCCGCCAATGGGTTTGACTCATCTTGTTCAACGAGCTGTTGAGCAGGGCAGTTTTGATCAAGTTCTAGACCCAGCTGTTCCTGACTGGCCCGTTAAAGAGGCACTACGCTTCGCCAAGCTGGCTCTTCAGTGTGCTGAACTGAGACGAAAAGACAGACCGGATCTTGCGACTGTTGTGCTGCCTGAGCTCCAGAAACTGAGCGCACTTGCTGATGAATCTATGCCCACCATTAATCATTTAATTAGCAGTCCAGGATCCTCGCCAATTTACTGTCAAGATTCCACAGAACCTCAAGTGAGTTGATACACAACCAAAGTAAAAATGCATATCAAAATCAATCCCATAACATGAAATAATTTTGATTGAAATACAAGTTCTCTCTTTTTCTAATTCATCCATTCATTGATTTTTTTTAATTAACAAACTCATATGCATGTCAATATTCTATTTCATAAATTAATATTCTCAAATATAATATTTACGAGATTAATTCTTACAAAATAAATTTACTTTTCTTGTTTCTGCAGGACCTGATTACTGATACTGAATGTCTACAAACTGGATATGCAAGTTGAAGGAGCCGCGGCTCAAGCATATTATCTTTTACAGGAAGAACAACATAGACTAATTTCTAACTAATTAAGAAATTGCTTCTTCTTCTTTTTTTTTTTTAGGGTAATGTTACATTTGTAACTCATCTACAACCAACTTTATATAACCAGAGTTAGACAAAATATCACAAGATGGGTAAAAAGTAAAAATAAATAAAAGGAGTTAGAAAGTACTTGTACAAAAAGTAGATTGCAGATGATTTGTATATATAGCATTACCCAACTGGCAATCATTCATTCAATAATATTTTGCTAACTCGGGCTGTATATAAAGCTAGCTCTAGATGGGTGCTTCATATAAATAGTTGGTTGTAGATAAGTACAATATTCTTGTGTATCGAATCATACTTAATTCAATTCCAATTTTGGAGCTTACTTGATTCATACATGTATTTCTTCAAAAATTATGAAATATTGAGGATAGGTTTTGACAACCCTTTAATTATTTTCAAGATATGAATTAATTCACAGAAAAATTGTCCGCTAATTGACTTATAATTTCAGTTTGATAATATGAAAGACCCTTAGCATTTAGCAAAGTCTTAATTAAAATATATATGCATCTCAAAAAGCAAGCAGAGAAGAAACAGAAAATAAAGGATGGTTAGCAAATTATAAACTAAAAGTTCTGGAGGTATGCAGTTATCAATAACAACACAATAAACTGTAATATAAATCGGCACAGGAGGATTTTTACGTGGTTCGGTTATAAAAACCTACGTCCATGAACAGCTATAGAGCTGCAATTCACTATGTTCTTGTTTGTACAATCTTTAAGACCTTTTACAATGCTGACTCACTCTCACACATTGATCTAATCTTTGACAAACAAAATCTTCACAAAGATACTAAATACTAGTGACACTGCTCATTCTCTGTCACAGATAACTTAACAGAACATTGTTAAGTTATACATAACACCCGATGTCTGACACAAAATTATATAAACACTCAACCCTCAAGTTATCTTAAGTATCTACTAACTCACTCAGACTTAATCAACAACTCATGTATGATTATACATGAAACAAAGACTGAATAATTCAAAGTAATAAAGACATTCCTTTTGCGTTAAAGCTTTCTTCTATGAAGTCATGGAATGTCGTGACCAACTCTTCTCAAGAACACACTCAGTATACAATGCGCAAAAGCTCTCTCTCTACGACTATGCAATGACTCGGTATATATTGAGAGGTCTTGGTCGAAATCTTCTTAGAAATCCTGTAAATATCTCAATCAAGATCACATTAGAAATAGGATAAACTAAAATAGGAAGTGTTTATAGTTAAACTCCTAAAGTAACAAGGACACATTAAATATCCTTTTATTTTGATTAGGATACAAGAAATATTATCTTAATCTATAAAGGTATTTATTGTGAATCAAAAACTTCCTATAATAATCATCTAGAAACAATAAAATAGGAATCAAAAATACTTTTCTTATTTTTATCACAAGTTAACCAAAAACTTAACATGTGCATGACACATGTTTTACGTTAACACCAACAATCTCCCCCTTTTTTGGCAACTTGTGATGAAAACACTGAACTGTTTCTAAGAACATCTCATGATAAGTTAGACATCACTGTAAGTAATCAAGAACCATGAAACAGACAAATATCTCATGCAAAGAAATAATTAGAAAAACTATTGTGAATCACATAACAGCATACTGTCACAAGATATATGATTGATCGAAGTACTAAGTGAAGTTTCACTAGTACACTCAAACTCAACTGTAGAAGAAATGAAAATATATGTCAAACGCTGCTGCATTCAAAATCATCTACAACATCCATCCAATTTACTGGAGCAGATTGACATCCATTGACACAAATCAGCAAGCCATTCAAGTGCACACAACACATGAAAGATAGTTCATTCTCCCCCTCAGTTCTTACTTATTCCTTTGAGAAACAAGTAACACAAAAACAAAATTAGTAAGCAGAGAGAATCATGAGTCAAAAGGTAAAAAATAAGAGGACAGAGACAGAGAGGACAGACAGTAAATTAAAAATAGTTCAAAAGAAAGCAGCAAATAGTCTATTGCTATAAAATCCAGAGTTCTCTTCTCCTTGATCTTCTCCCCCTTGATTTCAGCACAAGTGGCCAAAATCTAACCAAGTCTCAAAGATTTTCTGATTGGTGGGGAGGTAGAGCTACCAGGGCGCTTGACTAATTTGCGAACCACATGTTTAACCCTACACCTAGGAGTGGATGTAGGCTGATCAGATGGAACTGGCTCTGGTTGAGCTGCAACTGGTGCTGTCTGTTCAGAAGGGACTGGTACTGGTGGTGCTTCAATAGAATCCAAGGAAGTTGCAGTAACTTCAGCAACAACTCTGCATATCTCCCTCTCAATTCTTTTTGCACTGATTTTAGTGGTTTTAGCAGGCTGTTGGGAAGAGGGAACTGGAGACTCAGTTGCTGGAAGAGGGGGTGATGGAGGTGATGGTGGATGAGATTCTTCTTCAGCTGCTGCAGGGATAGGAATATCCAGGGATTCTTTCTCAGTAAGTGGTGAGGTCTGTTTCATTCCGAAATCTGTTTTTGTTGGTACATCTGAATCAGATTCATCTTGCAGAGTGGGAGCTGTTGTGTCTAATTTTTGCTTCTTCTGATCAGATGATTTCTTCACCACTTTAAGTTTCTTCTTTCCCTTTCTGCTATATCCCTTGACAGAAGCCTTGATTGATTTTTCTTTTGACTTCTGTGGTGTTGTTCTATTTTTCTTAACAAACAGGTTGTGCAGCAGGACTTGATGGAATTGGAGCCTCTTTCGTAGGTTGTGATTCAGTGTCTTATGGTATTTCATCAGTTGGTTTTTCTAGAATCACCGGTTCAGGTTCAGGTTCCATGGAGTGTTGTGCTGTGGATCGAGACTATCCTAGAAACTAAGGTTCCAACACAGAGTGCTTGTGTTTAATGTCTTTCAAATCCTATAGAATATCTGTCAAAGCAAAATTGATCAATTCAAGTTTTTCTTCAACAATTTTCAATTGATTTTTTCTAGAATCACCGGTTCAGGTTCAGGTTCCACGGAGTGTTGTGCTGTGGATCGAGACTATCCTAGAAACTGAGGTTCCAACACAGATTGCTTGTGTTTAATGTCTTTCAAATCCTATAGAATATCTGTCAAATCAGAATTGATCAATTCAAGTTTTCCTTCAACAATTTTCAATTGATTTTTTCTAGAATCACCGGTTCAGGTTCAGGTTCCATGGAGTGTTGTGCTGTGGATCGAGACTATCCTAGAAACTGAGGTTCCAACACAGACTGCTTGTGTTTAATGTCTTTCAAATCCTATAGAATATCTGTCAAAGCAGAATTGATCAATTCAAGTTTTTCTTCAACAATTTTCAATTGATTTTTTCTTACTCTTGTTGGTTTAGGTTGAGGTGCAGGCAAGTCAGTTTGATATGCAATCTTTGAAGGAATCCCTTGGTAATAGACTTAGGCAGAATTTCGATCTGTTCACTAGAGCTCACAAGAATGTTGTTCTGAGCAAGTATGCCTTGAATCAAACAGGGGAACACAAGCAGATAGTAATCAGAGTGATAGGAACCAATTTGTACAATTGTTCTGTAGCCTAACAATCCAAAGTTTACTAGTCTATTAGTTCCTAAACAAAATAGAAGTTTCATTCTGTCTTCCCGAATTTGATTTTGATAGGAACAAGAAAGCCAATTAAACTGGGCTATCTTGTGTAACACTCAGTGTTTTTTCTTAAGATATTTATGGTCAAGACCATCTCTGGGTTTCCATTCGATATCTGTTCGACCAGTCACTTCCTTAACTATTTCTGCCATGTTATATTCTTCATCTATAGAATGCATGCTGCCTATTGGAATGTCCAGAAAAGAGTTTATGACATTGGGAGAGAATTTCACAAACTTCCCCCGATAGTAAACTTTATGATAATGAAAACTCTTAGGATCATCAATGGCACTTGAAATATTAGCATAGAATTCTTGAATCAAAGTTTTTACAGGAGGAAGAAAGTTTGATACCGTTCGAGTCCAATAATTTGACTCAATCATCTCACTGAGACCATATGTGTTGAAGTCTTAGAGTTTCACTGGCCTTTCCAACTATAGCTTTCTCTGTGAAGTAATCTTGTCAAACTTCTGTTTGACTGCAGCAGTGAGAAATTTGTTGTATTTTGGATTGACCTTGTCCTTGATCTTCTTCACTGGTACTTGTTCATCCTCACTGATGGCTAGATCGATTGCACTCGTTACATGTTGGTGTTGCATAGGGGATGACTGACTGCTATCATTACTGTTGTGACTGGAGTCATTTGAAGAAGAGCACTGGCTATCGAGTTTGAGGTTGCCATAGCTAGGGTTTCCAAATTGTGGAAGGTTTTTTAGAACAGAAACAGAGAGCCAAGATGCGGGATAGGGAAGCAACTGTGGATGAAGGATTATATGAACAGGAGAAGCCCAGAAACTATTTGTTATATATACTAGCCAATTTTTAAGGAATTTTTTATTTTCATCAAGAATTAATTAATGACTTTCCTTTCCAAAAAAAAAACTGTTTAATAACTTCCTTCAAACACATCAATTCAGATTTGATTTAAATTCAAATATGGAATACTAATAGAATTAGGATTCCCGCCATTGAGACTTCTCCCCCTTAAATCAATGATGCTGACATGGCAATATTTGACACATGGACACACAAGTGACTTATATTTCGAATAAGCACATAGGTCATTGTTATGAAAAGCGTAACAGAATACAGTTAACAATATCATAACAGTAATATCTGAATTATCATATTTCTCATTCTAAGAAAGCATATTTTTGGAGCTGAGTAATTCACACATTAAAGCTTATTTTGAAACTATTGAATGGACAACTTGAGCTTGCTTCTTACACATACAAAAGTTGATTTCAATAGAAACTTAACTAGATTAATATAGTAGCTTTCACACAATATAGAGGTAGCCTTTTTCATATGAGTGGGTGACCTCAACATATTTCCTAGGTACCCTGAGGTTACTTTCAATGATGGCTTTCACACATCATATATTGGTAGCCCTCACTGTATTTTTTTTCATTTTAACTCAGTATCTATTACAAATTTTATACCATAGCTCAGACATGCTGTTAGCCCTAAGCCTACATGATAATTTTGATGATAACAATACACATTGATTCATTGAGATTTACTAACATGTTTATTTATGTGCAAGAGTAATATCATTGAAATAATTATAAAATCAAGAAGAGGCTTATTAAAATGAAGTGTTGAAGCTAAGGAGAAGACTACATGTTAAAGGCACCAAAGTTTAAGAACAAGGTTTGACTCAAGGAATGTGACACATGAGCAATGTTCAATCAATTGGTCATATATATCTCTACAAATATCCAAATGACGTGATTCTTGAGCCTTTGGAAAGATTACTTAATTTATAACATTTTATATGTTTTAAAGAAATTCAAATTTCAAGTGTAAGGTCGTCCAAATCATCATGCAAGTTGAAAGCAAATAGAAGCAGCTGACATGAGCACCGAATACTCTTTTGGACATATCTTGAGCTACAAATATCCAAATCACTTGATTCTTATGGCATTGGAAAGCTGACTTAATGAGGCACATTTCATATGTTTTGAATAAATTCAAATTTCAAATGGAAGACTGACATAATTGACATGCAATTTGGTGGACTGACACAAGGAAGAAAAATCAACTCACATGAGCACCGAATGATGTTTTGGTCATATCTTGAGATAGAGATATCCAAATTCCTTGATTCTTAATGTTTTGGAAAGATTATTCAAATATCCAGATCTTATATGTTTTGAAGAAATTCAAATTTCAAACGGAATGCTAACAGAATTATCATTCAATTCGGTGGACTGACACAAGGAAGAAAAATCAAGTCACATGCGCACCAAATGGTATTTTGGCCATATCTTGAGTTACAAATATCCAAATGACTTGATTCTTGATGTGTTGGAAAGCTTAGTCAAATGTTCAGATCTTTTATGTTTTGCAGATTTTCAAATTTCAAACGTAACATTGACAAAAATGGCAGACAAAATTACGGTTTTTATGGTGGGCAGAAAATTTGGAGATGGTGTCTTCACTTGATTAAGTTCATCTCATTTGCCTATAAAAGGAGCCATTCTCCCATGCATTCAATAAGAGCAAGAGAAGCATCTATCAAGCAAAAAACAAGAGAAATATCAAGTCTAGAGAGCTTTTATATTCTTTATCTACTCTTTGAAGAGAGTTGTACTTTTGTTGTAAAAATTTACTTTGTTCTTGTATTGTGGTGAGAGTGAGATCTTCTTGTAAAGGATAAAAGTTATCCTTGAGAGAACTCTTTCCTTGGTGAGGTTGTTCATCAAGAAGAACTCTTGGTGTGGTGTTATCAAGGGTTGAAGGAAGTTGCCTTGGTGAGGTTGTTCATCAAGAAGAACTCTTGGTGTGGTGTTATCAAGGGTTGAAGGAAGTTGCCTTGGTGAGGTTGTTCATCAAGAAGAACTCTTGGTGTGGTGTTATCAAGGGTTGGAAGAAAAAGTCTTGGTGAGGTTGTTCATCAAGCAAGTTGTAAAGATTTCTACAACTTAGTGGAAAGCTTAGCTCGTGGAGCTAGGAGCCCGTGGACGTAGGCAAGGTTTGCCGAACCACGTAAATTGAGTTTGCACTCTCTCTATCCCTATCTCTTTATTTTTACTTGCACTTGTGATTGTTCTTTATTTCTATTCTCTTGGTTGCATTCTATTTTCATCTTCTTCACCTTTATTCTAAAAGAAAGAGTTAAATAATTTTGATCTTTCAAGAAAAGTTTTCTAAATCAGTTTTTATAAATAAAAACCCAATCCACCCCCCTCTTGGGTTGCCATACCTGGGTCAACAAGTGGTATCAGAGCAAGGTTGCTCAATTTTTTAAATCTTAATTGATTTTTGAGCTATGGCAACTTTTAATTCAACTTCATATGTTGAGGGACTTTCTATCTCTAAACCTCCATTTTTTAATGGTAGTGATTACTCTTATTAGAAAACTAGAATGAGTATTTTCTTGCAATCTTTTGATTATGATTTGTGGTCTATTGTTTTGGAAGGACCTTTTGTTCCTACCAAAATTGAAAATGGAGAAAGCATGCTTAAAGAACCTAAAAAGTTTAGTGATGATGATAAAAGGAAATTGAGTTTGAATGCTAAAGCTATGAATGTGTTATATTGTGCTCTAGATAGAAATGAGTTTAATAGAATATCTACTTGTTCTACGGCACAAGAAATATGGCACACACTTGAAGTAACTCATGAAGGAACTAGTCAAGTTAAAGAATCTAAAATTAGTATGCTAGTTCATAGTTATGAGCTTTTTAAGATGAAATCGGATGAATCAATTTCTGAAATGTTTACTAGATTTACGGATATTATTAATAGTTTGAAATCTCTTGGTAAATCTTATTCTAATTGTGAAATGGTGAGAAAGATTCTTAGGTGTCTACCAAAATCTTGGGAGCCAAAGGTGACGGCAATTCAAGAAGCAAAGGATCTCACCAAATTGCCATTAGAAGAACTTATGGGTTCTCTCATGACTCATGAAATCACCTTGAAGGAGAATGAAGAAGAAGATTGTAAAGTGGCAAACATGTGCTTCATGGTTTTAAGAGAAAATGAGATAAGTATTCTAAACCATGATCCTAAGCTTTCATATGATGATTACTTGAAGCATTCCAAAATTTACATGTGCAAGTTGATAAACAAAATTCAAAAATCAATGCTTTCAAAAAGAAGTCAAAAATCATGTTATCTCAATTAGAAGAGTTTGTTGGAAACAAATGAAGCTTTAGAAAATGAAAATGAAATTTTAAGGCAAAAAGATTTTGAAAGTTTCGAAAATCAAATACATTTATTAAAAACTGAAAATGAGATTTTAAAACAAAAGGATTTTGATAAATTAGAGAAAGAAAATGTTATTTTGAAAAAGGAAAATAATGATTTAAGATATATTGTTGATAGTTTTACAAAAAGCACAAAAAATTTGAATTCTATGTTGCAAAACCAAATGTGTGTTTTTGATAAAAGAGGGTTAGGATATAAAACTCATAAATCAAAAGTATTTTAAAAACTATTTTGTTCATGCATCTTCTATGAATAATCCTAATCATTCATGTACTTATTGTGGAAGAAAAGGACACAAAGTGCATTCTTGCTATATTAAGAGAAATCCTAATTTGAAACAAATATGGGTTCCAAAAAGTACCATAACTAACCCCCAAGGACCCAAGAACTTTTGGGTACCAAAAAGTTACTCCTTTAATGTTGATTGTAGAGACAAAGGAGTGGCAAACACAAGTGGTACTTAGATAGTGGATGCTCAAGGCATATGACCGGAGATGCCTCCAATTTCTCAGGATTAATCATGAAGAAAGGAGGATATGTGACCTTCGGTGATAATGCTAAAGGAAGGGTAATCGGACATGGTGATATTAGTAACCCTTCTTCACCTATTATTAAAGATGTTTTGCTTGTTTATGGTTTAAAACATGATTTGATTAGCATTAGTCAATTGTATGATAAATATTTTGTTACTTTTGAGCCTAATAGATGTGTGATTAAGGATGTTAGTAACAATAAGACATTATTTGTTGGCAATAGATGTGGTAATATTTATACAATTGATATTGATATTAATGATCATGTAGAAAATTGTTTCATTGTTAATCATGATGCTTGGTTATGGCATAGAAGGTTAGGTCATGCTAGCATGGACACATTTTCAAAAAATTTCTAAAAATGATTTAGTTGATGGTCTTCCAAAAATAAAATTTGAAAAGGATAAGATTTGTGATGCTTGTCAATTTGGAAAACAAGTGAGAATTTCTTTTAAACATAAGAAATTTATTTCAACAAATAAACCTCTACAATTGCTTCATTTGGATTTATTTGGACTATCAAGAACTCAAAGCCTTGGTGGAAAGTATTATGTTTTTGTTATTGTGGATGATTATTCAAGATTCACTTGGGTATTATTCTTGAATACTAAAATGAGGCCATACAAGCTTTTTCAAAATTTGCAAAAAAAGTCCAAAATCAAAAAGGGTATTGTATTGTGTCCATTAGAAGTGATCATGGTGGTGAAGTAGACAATGTTGCATTTGAAAATCTTTGTGATGAAAATGGTTTTGAGCATAAATTTTCCTCACCTAGAACTCCACAACAAAATGGTGTTGTTGAGAGGAAAAATAGAACTATCCAAGAAATGGCTAGGACCATGTTACTTGAAAATAATTTTCCAAAATATTTTTGGGCCGAAGCCGTTAATACCGCATGCTTTATAATCAATAGAGTCCATATTAGAGCTTTAATAAAGAAAACTCCTTATGAACTTTTGAAAGGAAGAAAACCCAACATTGGATTTTTTAAAGTTTTTTGATGTAAATGTTTTATTTTAAATACCAAGGATAACCTTGGAAATTTGATGCAAAAGCCGATGTTGGAATTTTTGTTGGCTACTCCAACCATAGTAAAGCATATAGAGTTTTTAACAAAAAGACTCTTACTATTGAAGAATCTATGCATGTTGAATTTGATAAACTAATGTTATTTCTTCAAAGAATTTAGATGATGATATTGTTGAGGTAGAAAGGAAAATCAAGGAATCAAGGCTTGATAAAAAGAGCCAAGATGAATTACAACTTCAACAAGAAAAGCTTGAGGAGGTAAATGATTCTTCCCAAGAATTACCAAAGGAATGGAGGTATGCAAAAGCTCACCCTAAAGATCTCATTATTGGTGAACCATCACAAGGTATGAAAACTAGATCTTCTTTTAAGAACTTTTGTAATCATTTTGTATTTGTCTCTCAATTTGAACCAAAATCTTTTAAAGAAGCCAAAAATGAGGAAAGTTGGATTTTGGCTATGCAAGAAGAATTGAATCAATTTGAGAGAAATCAAATTTGGGAATTAGTCTCTAGACCTAAATATGACTAAACCCCTTAGTCAAGATATATTTTGCATAATAAGAAGAGAAGTAGTTATGTTGGATATGTCTTAATTTTTTTTTATATGATAATCTTTAAATGGTAGCATATGTTAAGGGGGAGAATATATTTAGGGGGAGTAATTAATTTGACTACATCTTTTTGATGATAACAAAAGGGGGAGAAATGGATGGTTTGGATGGTTTGCTTATATTCATAACAATTGCTTTCTTTTTGCTTATTGTTGATTTTATTTTCATTCTTGATTTTAGATTATATTTTAAAGCAATCAATTGTTTGTCATCATCAAAAAGGGGGAGAATGTTAGCCCTAGGCCTACATGATAATTTTGATGATAACAATACACATTGATTCATTGAGATTTACTAACATGTTTATTTATGTGCAAGAGTAATATCATTGAAATAATTGTAAAATCAAGAAGAGGCTTATTAAAATGAAGTGTTGAAGCTAAGGAGAAGACTACATGTTGAAGGCACCAAAGTTTAAGAATAAGTTTTGATTCAAGGAATGTGACATATGAGCAATTTTTAATCAATTGGTCATATATTTCTCTAAAAATGTCTAAATGACGTGATTCTTAAGCCTTTGGAAAGCTTACTTAATTTATAACATTTTATATGTTTTAAACAAATTCAAATTTCAAGTGTAAGGTCGTCCAAATCATCATGCAAGTTGAAAGACAAACAGAAGTAGCTGACATGAGCACCAAATACTCTTTGGACATATCTTGAGCTACAAATATCCAAATCACTTGATTCTTATGGAATTAGAAAGCTGACTTAATGAGGCACATTTCATATGTTTTGAATTAATTCAAATTTCAAATGGAAGACTGACATAATTGACATGCAATTTGGTGGACTGACATAAGGAAGAAAAATCAACTCACATGAGCACCGAATGATTTTTTGGCCATATCTTGAGATAGAGATATCCAAATTTCTTGATTCTTAATTTTTTGGAAAGCTTTTTCAAATATACAGATCTTCTATGTTTTGAAGAAATTCAAATTTCAAACGAAATGCTGACAGAATTATCATTCAATTCGATGGACTGACACAAGGAAGAAAAATCAAGTCACATGAGCACCGAATGGTGTTTTGGCCATATCTTGAGCTACAAATATCCAAATGACTTGATTTTTGATGTGTTGGAAAGCTTATTCAAATGTGCAGATCTTTTATGTTTTGTAGATTTTCAAATTTCAAATGTAACATTGAAAAAAATGGCAGAAAAATTATGGTTGTTATGGTGGGCAGAAAATTTGGAGATGGTGTCTTCACTTGATTAAGTTCATCTCATTTGCCTATAAAAGGAGCCCTTCTCTCATGCATTCAGTAAGAAGAAGAGAAGCATCTATTAAACAAAAAACCAAGAGAAATATCAAGTTTAGAGAGCTTTTATATTCTTTATCTACTCTTTGAAGAGAGTTATACTTTTGTTGTAAAAATTATCTTTGTTCTTGTATTGTGGTGAGAGTGAGATTTTCTTGTAAAGGATAAAAGTTATCCTTGAGAGAACTCTTTCCTTGGTGAGGTTGTTCATCAAGAAGAACTCTTGGTGTGGTGTTATCAAGAGTTGAAGAAGTTGCCTTGGTGAGGTTGTTCATCAAGAAGAACTCTTGGTGTGGTGTTATCAAGAGTTGAAGGGAGTTGCCATGGTGAGGTTGTTCATCAAGAAGAACTCTTGGTGTGGTGTTATCAAGAGTTGAAAGAAAAAGTCTTGGTGAGGTTGTTCATCAAGCAAGTTGTAAAGATTTTCTACAACTTAGTGGAAAGCTTAGCTCGTGGAGCTAGGAGCCCGTGGACGTAGGCAAGGTTTGCCGACCCACATAAATTGAGTTTGCACTCTCTCTATCCCTATCTCTTTATTTTTACTTGCACTTGTGATTGTTCTTTATTTCTATTCTCTTGATTGCATTCTATTTTCATCTTCTTCACCTTTATTCACAAAGAAAGAGTTAAATAATTTTGATCTTTCAAGAAAAGTTTTCTAAATCAGTTTTTATAAATAAAAACCCAATTCACCCCCTCTTGGGTTGCCATACCTGGGTCAACACATGCCAATTTAGAAGGAAACTTATGATACTACATATATGAATAACATAATAGTATTCTGTGTTCACTCTTATAACTGACAAATACCTAAGGCTTTTCTTAAATTTTCAAACCTTGTTGTGTCCAATACCTTAGTGAACAAGTCAGCTAATTGTTTATCAGTGCAGATGTGCTCAATGTGTATCACTTTAGATTCTATTAGTTTCCTTATAAATGGTATCTAATATCAATGTGTTTTGTTCTAGAATGCTTAACAGGATTTTTGAAAATATTTATAGCACTAGTATTATCACAAAACACAGTTATAGGCTTTTGTTCAATACCATAATCACTCAACATTTGCTTCATCCATAATAGTTGCGTACAACAACTCCCCGCTGCTATGTATTTGGCTTCTGCCGTAGATAAAGAAATTGAATTCTACTTCTTGCTGTGCCATGAAACCAAGTTAGTACCAAGATAAAAACAACCTCCTAAAGTACTTTTTCTGTCATCTGCATTTCCTGCCCAATCTGTATCACTGAATCCTACAAGACAATCATTTGTATCTTTAGAAAACCATATCCCATAATCAAATGTTCCATGAACATACCTAATGATTCTCTTGGCTACTGCAAAATGTGATTCTTTGAGATTTGCTTGAAACCTTGCACAAAGTCCTACACTGAAGCTTAAATCTGGTCTGCTTGTTGTGAGGTATAGTAGGCTGCCAATAATGCTTCTGTAAAAGCTTGCATCAACATCTTTTCCTACATTATCTTTTGAAAGTTTTAGATTAGTACTGATAGGAGTTTTCATTGGTTTTGCATTTTTAAGCCCAAACTTCTTTACAAGATTTTTGGTATATTTTGATTGAGATATAAATATCTCATCATTCATTTGCTTAACTTGCAATCCAAGAAAGAAATTTAATTCTCCTGCCATGCTCATCTCAAACTCTTCCTGCATCAACTTAACAAACTCATTAATTTTGCTTTTGTTAGTTGATCCGAAAACAATTTCATCAACATATATTTGAGCAACAATAAAATAGGTTGATGCATGTTTGATAAACAAGGTCTTATCATTGCTGCCTCTTTTATAACCTCTATTGATTAAAAAATTTGTCAACCTTTCATACCAAGCTCTAGGAGTTTGTTTCAAACCGTACAAAGCTTTGTGCAATCTGTACACAAAATTAGGATGTTTAGGATCTTCAAATCCCTTAGGCTGCTCAACAAAGACTTCTTTATTGAGATAGCCATTTAAAAATGCTGTTTTAACATCCATTTGGTACAATTTGAAATGAAGCAAACAAGGAATTATAAGTAGTAATCTGATTGATTCAAGTCTAGCTACAGGTGCAAAGGTTTCATCAAAATCTATGCCTTCAACTTGTGTGTAACCTTGTACAACTAACCTAGCTTTATTTCTTACTACTTGACCACTTTCTCCAGTTTTATTTTTGTAAATCCATTTAGTTCCAATGACATTTGTACCTTCTGGTCTAGGAACTAATTCCCACACTTCATTCCTTTTAAACTGATTAAGTTCATCTTGCATGGCTTGAATCCACACCTCTTCTTTTAAAGCTTCTTTCACATTTTTTGGCTCAACTAAAGAAATATAACATGCAAACCTTACCTGATTTCTTACCTTGCTCTGAGTTTTCATCATGCCATTTGGTGTTCCAATGATAGAACTTGTTGGATATGCCTTCTGAATCCATGTGGGTGGATCTTTTCTATCTTCATCATTCTGGATTGAACTTCTGTTCAAATCTGAGTTGTCAGATGTTACTGTTACGTCAGGTTTAACAGCAGCTATTTTCTCCTTCATAACAACATCTTCTTTTTTGCTGCTGTCTGAATCTGATTTTTCTGTATCTTCTATGAAGCTAGTTATGCTTTCCTCTTATGAGTACTTTGCATAATCATCAAGATCATCAAATACTACTTTTGCAGATGCCATGACTGCCTCAGTTCTCAGATTGTAAACTCGAGATGCTTTGCTGTTTTGAGCATATCCCACGAAGACTCCTTCATCACTCCTTGGATCTAATTTTTCTAACAGTTCTCTGTCGTTTAAGATGTAACACCTGCAACCAAAGATATGAAAATATTTTAAATTAGGTTTTCTTTCTTTCCAAATTTCATAAGGTGTCTGATTAGTGTCAAGTCTAAGAAAAACTCTAATTGAAATATAACAAGCCGTGCTTATTGCTTCAGCTCATAGTCTCTTGGTCAACTTCTTGCCATTTAACATCACTCTAGCCATCTCTTGAAGAGTTCTATTCTTTCTTTCCACAATGCCATTCTATTTAGGGGTTTTGGGAGCTGAAAATTCATGATCAATTCCATGGTATTTGCAAAAGTCAGCATAGCTAACGTTTTCAAACTCCTTTCCATGATCACTTCTTATTCTCACAATCCTTCCAATGTTCCTATTTTGCTCATTTTCAAGCTTAACACAAAGATTCCTGAAAGCATCAAAAGTGTCAGATTTTTCTTTAATGAAATCCACCCAAGTAAATCTAGAAAATCATCCACATAAACAAATATATATCTCTTACCTGTAATGCTTTCAATTTGCATAGGACCCATAAGATCCATGTGAAGAAAATCAAGTATCTTATAAGTGCTAAGATGTGGATTTGATTTGTGTGAACTTCTGATTTGTTTTCCCATTTGACATGGTCCACAAATTTTATCAATTTTGTCATCAAGTTTAGGAACTCCTCTTACAGCACCTAACTTAGTTAATTTAACCAAGTCTTTGTAATTTAAGTGTCCTAATTTTTGATGCCACAATTCAAAATCCGAAATCCTAGCATGAAATGCAATTTCTACTAGATAATAATTATCCAAAGATCTATTACCTTCTAGAATGCATTTATCAAAATTATCTAAGACCATGCATTTGTTTTGTGTAAAGTTAACAGTATACTTTTTATCACAAATCTGACTAATGCTTATAAGATTAGCTTTCAAATCTTCCACTAGAAGGACATTTTTAAAATTGGGTAGGCCTTTGACATTCAAAGTACCTTTACCAATGATCTTACTTGTTGCTCCATCTCCAAAGGTGACATTTTCATCCTTGCATGCTTTAAAGTTTGTTAGAAACAACTTATTTCTAGTCATGTGCTTGGAACAACCACTGTCAAAATACCACAAGTCATTAGATGCATGATTAAGTGCAGCAAAGGCAACATGGCATACTATTTTATCTTTCTTTACCCACTGTTGTTGTGATTTTGGTAACAGTTTAAATTGTTTTGACTTTTTATGCAAAAGATTCAATAATTTAAAGCATCTAGGTCTAATATGTCTCTTTTTACCAAAAAAATAGCAAATAGGAATGAACTTCCTTACCTTTTCAGTACTGGACTTGAATGAACTTAGAGGGAAAACAAATGTTTCACTACTCTTGGAATTAGTACTTGACTTTAAAGAGTTCGGTTCAAAATTCTTACCTGATGTTGAAGCTTTCACAAAAACTGTTTTTTATGAAGATGCAACATTACCTTCTGTATATCCCAATCCATGTTTGTTAGAGTTGTATCTTCCAAGACTCAGGACCTGATTAAGTTTGGCTGCTCCAATTTTGACTTGATCAACACACTTCTTGCTTTCAATTAGTTCTATTGTGATTTTCTCAATATGTACTATTTTGTCTGTCAAAACAGTTTCAAGTTTCGTGATGCGCTTTTTAGCATAAGCTTTTTCACATTTTTGAACTTCAATCACTACAAGAAAATCACTCTTTAGCTACCAATAAAGTTGGTCGCCAAAAACAAAAAGTGGTCGTTGAAAGATTCAACGACGAAAATAATATTGGTTGCTAAATGGTCGCGCTAGCCTCGTGGCAAAAAATCATAGCGACGAAATCTGTATGTCGTCGCAAACCATAACTTAGCAACTAATATTGGTCGCTGTAGGTAAAGATTTAGCCACCGCAAGTGGTTGCTAAATGCTGCTATTCTGCTACCAATGTTTCGTAGCCGATTCATGAGATTCAGCGATGACATTTGCGTTGCCAAATATGTAATTTGGTCGTCGAATATCCTTAATGGAGACCATATTTTCATTTAGCGACAAACATTTTGGTTGTTGATTGTGTAATTTAGCAATGAAAGTTAGTCGCTGTAGATACATATTGGGCGACCACATCTGGTCGCTGAATGCTGACATTTGGCCACCAATATTTCGTAGCTGATTCATGATATATAGTGATGACATATTGGTTGCTGAATATATGAAATGTGGTCGCCAAATGTCCTAAACTTCCATACTTTTGGAGACGATATACTATATATAGAGACGAAAGATTTGGTCGCTGATTGTGTAATTTGGCAACCAACATTGGTCGCAGAAGGTACAACACAATTAGTGTTTTATGCAAATTGTTGGTCGTAGATTATAAATGCAAATTTATTTTAATTTGTTATAAATTTTAAAATAAAACCGTAAAATTATGTCATTATGCAACATAATTCTTTGTAAGAATAATTTTATTAAATAATACCGAATTACAAAACTTTAATACAACATAGAACTTTGATTGTACATGGAAAAATAAAAAAAAATAAAAATACAAAATAACACAATAAAACACAAAACTTCATCCTCCAATAAATTTTTTGTTGCTTGACTTTGTATAAATCTTCAAGTCTTCAAATGCACCTCATCTTCAATTATACCTATTAAAAACAAAAAAAAAATATTGATTAGTAATAATTAAGGATATGAGAGATGAGTGTATACAAAAAACAAATGTTAAAGAAATAAAGAATTTAAGAATTTTCAATTGCATTCCCTCTTCCAAAATACCTATTAAACAAAAAAATGTAATATTAATTCATAATTAAAAAATAAAAAATATATAAATCTTGCAAGTAGATATATTAAAACATAAAAGAAAAAATGAGTAAGAATATTTACCTTGATAAGTGTTAGGGAAATGAGAGAAGTAGAAAATTGGAAGAGATAGAAGAAAATAAAAATGAAGAGGAAATTGGAAGAGGAAGAAAATGAAGAAAACGAAAGGATTAAGTGGTATATATATATAATAAAAACATTGATTTTTTGCGACGAAATTTGGACATGTTGCGACAAAAAATTTGTCGCGAAAGAATTTAAAACATATGAAATAAATAGGAGCGGGTAAAAGTCCGCCTGAATTTCTTTTTTTTTTTTTTTTTGCGACGCAATTTTGGTCTTTAGTAACAAAGTTTTTGTCGCTAAAGCTGTAAAATTTTTTAAATTTAATAGGCGGGAAAAAGTCCACCTAAAATTTAGTTTTTGCGACGAAATTTTGGTCTTTAGCGACAAAGATTTTGTCGTTAAAGCTGTAAAAATTTTGAAATTTAATAGGCAAGAAAAAGTCCGCCTAAAATTTAGTTTTTCCGACGAAATTTTGGTCTTTAGCGACGAAATTTTGGTCGCTAAAGCTGTAAATATTTTGAAATTTAATAGGCAGAAAAAAGTTCATATAAAATTTAGTTTTTGCGACGAAATTTTGGTCTTTAGCAACAAAGTTTTTGTTGCTAAAGTTATAAAAATTTTGAAATTTAATAGGCAAAAAAAAGTTCACCTAAAATTTAGTTTTTGCGACGAAATTTTGGTCTTTAGCGACGAAATTTTGGTTGCTAAAGCTGTAAAAATTTTGAAATTTAGTAGGCGGGAAAAAGTCCCCCTAAAATTTACTTTTTGCTACAAATTTAGATTTAAATTTTGGTCGCGAAAGACCCCATTTACGAGAAATTTTAAAGTGATCGCTAAAAGTCTAAAAAGATACTATTTGCGACAAAATGTTAATCGTTTGCGACAAAATTTTTATCACTAGAAGTCTTTAAAAAAATATGAAAATTAAAATCTAAATTTAAAATTGAAAATATTTAAATGAATCATACTTAGACTTGGATAATTATAAGTTTATTTATTAATTAAATTTTTGTCCATAATTAAATTTATATAATATTTCGTTGATATTAAATAATTTGATGACAAATTAATAAATAATATAATAACCATATACAGAAATATAAAACATTATATGATATTTAATTAGTTTTTATTGAGTATTAAAATGTTAATAAAATATGCACAACAACTCAATAATTATCTAACAAATGTGAAAAATAGTTAGACTTTTATACAATGTCACAATTATTATTTGAGAAATTACAAAAAAGTTCTTCTTCAGTGATCAATAAATAATTAATTATTGATATTATAATCATATATATAACAAAAAGATTCCATTCATTTTTGCCATAATTTATTTCAATTATCTATTTATTTTAAAAACACTAAAAATATGTTTTACAAATTTAAAAATTAATTTATGATGGAGATAGTTTAATTATTGACATATAATAGTATGTCATAATTATTATATGTATTAAAGTGTTAACAGAATACGTACAAGTCAACTATCATTAATAAATGCATAATGTTAGATATCTATATGCATATGTCATAATTGTCATGTGCGAGTTATTGAAAATAAGTTTTTTATATTTTGATAAATAAATGATCAAATATTTATATTATAATCATTATGTAACAAATGCATTTACTTTTAGTGAATATTTTTTTATCATTTATTCCTTTTACAAATGCTAACAATTAATATTTAAAATATCTTAACAAATTTAAACCATAGGTTTGTAATATTGTAATTTAATAATTAGATATCTATATATGTTATAGTTGTTATTATGAAAAATTAAAAATAAGCTTTTCTAATTTGATTA
>SNVD02008904.1:0-34814 GCA_013180625.2 Boswellia sacra | reverse complement strand
TTACAGTTATTTGACCATACTTGTTTCCTTTCTGAACGAGATCAGCCGCTCTCACCTGAACTACTTTCGGTGGATCTATATCTTCTAGATAGTTCCATATGATGGTGTGTCTATTCAAACCAGCTGTCATGACTGGATAACAGTGTTCAGTCACATAGTCAAATATCTCTGAATCATTTCTTGCGGCTAACAATTCATGAGCCTTCCTGTAGATATCGAGTGATGTTTTCGCGAATTCATCCAACTCGAAGTCTTCTCCCTCGAATGATCGTATAGTCCCTAGAGCGCGCCTGTTCTTGACCATGTCTGTCCCTGTAGTCAGCGGTCCCTTTAGTTTATCCACAAGTGACGAAGATTTTCCATCACCATCATAAGGTTTATATGGTTCTGCTACACCCATGGTGCAAGGATTGAAAACTTCACGCTCGTCGTAAGGCCTTGGAGGTGCTATGCCTTTTTCCTTGAGCTTCGACCGTACTTCATCTGGTTCTAGATTCAATGTCTTCCTCCGATCTAGACGCTCATGATCGAAGTCGGGTAGATTTAACGGGATCCACATCTTTCTACCTCTTTCCAACCTGTACCTCTGATCACGATGACGATTGTGCATGTACTTGGTACGAACATGCAAACAGTTTAAGCCATTTGTATTGTTGCTAAGGATGATATTTGCTGATGCCATGGGTTTGAAGAAGTCGAATCTTCTATTGAGGAATACCTTGCTCATGGTTGATTAGTATGATGACTAGATGTGACTGATGTATAGATTTCTAGTTATATTGGCAGCAGGGTGCCAGACGATCAGAGGACGGCTGACTCCATGAATTGCATCAAACAACAACATAACGTGTGCGCAAAAATTGTTACACGTGTGCGAAGGTCCGAAGTATCTTCTGCGCAGTCTCCGTTTGGAGTCCGGGCTGCAGATTAAGTCTGACAGGTAACAAGTGTCCATCTAGATTTCTTACTCTAAATCTGCTTCAACGGATTGATTCAGGGATAAAATCATGACATCCACAGAGCCCATGCACATTGCTAGTAGGGCTAGCCAACTGGAATCATACACACTAGACAAAGAATTGAGTGATCTGATAGATAACGTTGTTGAGCAGCTTGAAATTCCATCCTACAATGAAGAGATAAAAACCATATTGAAGATTTACCTGGGCATTAACAATGTTATTAATAACAACACTGCTGGTATGCATGTCTACCATGCTCGTTATTGTGATGCATCTAGTTTTCTCAAAAGTGGGGCTGTAATTAAACCCACAAATCTCAAGCTGGGAATTATGACTGCCTTCAATGTCATCGCTCCATACACGATACGTAGATCAAGAATGCTAGAGAACCTGTTGTCGAAAGCGGTGCCTCCATTGAAGATGCCTTGGCTTAACCTGGACAATGTCTCTTTGATTTTACGCATCATGGGTGTTCTCAATTTTGTCATGTTTCTGAGAACTGGACGGTATTTAAAGTTAACTGAAAGATTATTCGGAATCGCACCAGTCACAGCCAACCAAGACTACTCGACCAACTTACGCTTGAATATGGTCCAAATGGACTTTATGTATCGCGAAAACGTGTGGAAAGTACTCTCGGAATTATTAGCAGTATTAATTCCCTTCATCAACACCGAGAAAATCAAAAATAGGGTAAAATCCCTTACGGGGAAGATGCCACAGTTGCATTCCGAAATGCGACTATCCGAGAAACTCCTCCTAGATAGCAACTGCAATAAGTGTGGTATTTGTTCAGAACAACCTTTCAACCCATACACTATCGGATGTCGACATGTTTTCTGTTACTACTGTATCAGATCTAGATATCTGTCAGACCCTCCCAATGGATATGTCTGTACCAACTGTGGCTACAAAACAATTGAGGTAGAAAGTCTAAGGAGATATCGACCAATAGCACGAACGCAATAAAGTTCAATTCTAGGAAAAGAACAAGAATGTTTACTGTTAATTAGAGATTTGACCTGGCTTATAACTACTACTAGACAGACTCTGCTCGAGATTGGTCTTGAATAGAGAGCAGTTGTCCGAATTTATAGGCATATTCAATGTGTAGAATGGATTTTTCATGACATAATCAGCATAGAGTTCGTATATTCTCTTAAGTAGTTCTTGCTTATTCGCGGTTGGTTGTGAGCTACCCAGTGATAGGTCACTGATCACAACAAATTTCACCTTCGTTAGTGTTTCGTAACAATCTAAGCGGAAATTTTCAGCCTCGAGGGTTTTGATACCATTGGATATTGGAATGTGAGAGAGAGAGTCATTATTCATGAGACTCAGACCTATCTGCTCTGAGTTGGCATAGCATGCATAGAATAACGAAGCTAAGACAATATTCTTGTCGGTATTGAGGTTAGATGGTTGCGAATGGTAGTCGAAGATGAGACTTCCATTGCTACTGATGATGTAGATTGCAATGATGTCGCTCATGCTTGAAGGCTTGTAGGATCAGAGCCTCTTCAGTCGCTTTTTATAGAATCCAATCTACTCTCAAGTATCTTGAGATTGGCCTGGCAGCGGTTGTAATGATCTGTGAGTGAAGCTAGTTCCTGATTCACAACGTGGGCGAATCTGTCTAAAGAATAGTTAAAATTGGAGACAAATTGTTTGAGCAGAACGTCAGAGTCAGATCCCATGCTGTATAAGCATCCCAAAACGATAATAGTTAGCAATAATATATTACGAGACTTGAGTATCTAGTGGACGTAATCATGACAGAATCGGATCTCGACTGATTTGCACGCGCTTCAGATGATGCACGTCTGACAGCCTCACTGATCCAAGTCGCGCAAGCGCTAGCCACTGAAAAGCTGGCCGTACTCTCTGGATTCAGAACACGCGTTCGATAAAAATGAATTGGTAACTTGTGTCCGATTTGGTAATCTAGTGACCATCAGAAATAATATTTATACAAGCTAAGTTATAGATGCCTTTGTGCCAATAAACCTCAGGTATCGTTACGGTATAACATCCTAGCGAAAATTTTTCTACAGGAGATTCGATAAGAGACTCTTGATATAAACCAGCCAAACTATTCTTTGAAGGCAGCGTACCCTTGGAAGAGAAACATAAGTACCTCACCGCAATGTCACAGTATAAAGTCAAGGTGAGGTGGTCCAATGGTAAGAAAGACTTCGAGGGCGTTGATCTCAATCTCGATGAATCACCAACCACTTTCAAGAATCGCCTCTCGAGCCTGACTGGCGTGCCCGCTGAGCGACAACGACTTCTGTGTAGTGGTATCATGATCAAAGATGATGGTTGGCCGGAAAAGTTGAACATCACTCCGACAACTACATTCATGCTCATGGGGAGTAGCGAAAAGCTTCCCGAGGAGCCAGTTGAGAAGCCAAAATTTTTAGAAGACATGAACGAGGAGGAGTTGGCCGCTGCATTAGACATTCCGGCCGGCATCAGGAACCTCGGCAATACCTGTTACATGAGTGCGACCGTACAGTGTCTACGTACAGTGCCCATGTTGCGCGAAGCCCTGAAGAAATCTGATAATGGCATCTCGTTGTTCGCAACACTCACCAATCAGCCTGATGGTGCGGCTGTCACATCCACTCTCAGGGACCTATACGATACTATGGATGGGGTAGCAACAGTTGAACCTGTGATGCTTGTGCAAACACTGCATAATACTATTCCAAGGTTCGCACAACGTGCTGAGGGTGGAGTATACCAGCAACAAGATGCTAATGAGTGTTGGACAGAACTAACGCGCATATTGCAGCAGAACCTCAAACCTCTGAATGCCTCATCCAAGCACGCTAATGTGATCGATGAATACATGAGCGGAGTGTTGGAGGCTGAAATGAAATGTGATGAAAACCCGGAAGAACCTGAAACTAAATCTGAGGAAAGTTTCCTACAACTCAGTTGTTTTATATCACAGGATGTGAGATATCTGCAAGCTGGTCTCATTTCTAGGATGAAGGAGAAAATCACGAAGCTGTCACCATCGCTCAACCGTGATGCTTCCTATACGAAGGTGTCACGAATTAGCAGACTACCAGCTTACTTAACCATCCAGTTTGTTAGATTTCATTATAAGGGAAATGTTCAGACCAATGCAAAGTTGTTGAGAGACGTCAAATTCTCGTTAACTCTGGATGTCCACGATTTGTGCACGAAGGCGCTTCAAGAGAAGTTGGCGCCCATGCGACTCAAGTACAAAGAGGCCGACGATCGAGTTGCGCTGTCAAAATCGAAATCCCCGAGCGAGCCTGAGCCAAGCTCAGGTGAGCCACAGGTGGCGCAGACTGAGAGTTCTAGAGACGATAAAGAGCTGCAACAGGTTGATGAATCGATGGGAGGCGCAACCAAGACCGAATCTGCCAAATCGACTGCGAGCTCGAGCTCCACGGGCGAGCGCGCGCTGTCTGCTTCGACCACCTCAGCGCGGAGTCGATTTTTGGCCAACGAGCCAGAGGAACTGAAGAAGTACAGCTTTGACGACGATCTAGGATCGAACAACAGTGGGTTTTATGACCTGAAGGCAGTACTCACGCACAAGGGTAGATCTAGCGCCAGCGGACATTATGTTGCCTGGATAAAGAAGGAAGACAGGTGGTTCAAGTGCGATGACGATATGGTCGATCCCGTCGACAGCGACGAGATCCTGAAATTATCGGGCGGCGGAGATTGGCACTGTGCTTATGTGCTACTATACGGCCCCAGGTTCCTCGATTTGGAAGGCTTCTAGATTGAGAGGCTTAAAGCCTCTACGTCTAGAAGAGGGGGCGTGGCAGTACCAGTTAGAGCACTGCGACTCTGAGGACGAATAAACTCTCGGCTCCACTATCACAGCTCTATCTCGCGCTTGAGCTTGGTTGGTTTGGTTTGGTTTGGTTAGTCGATCTCTAGAAGTTACGCAAACACGTACACAGTAGAGTTAACAAAGCCCCTAGAATAGATAGTAAATACAGTGAATTAAGACAAAGAGCTCATGTGGATCGGCAGCTAGATGAAACAGAACTAACTTAAGATCATTAGGAATGAATTAATCAGATATCTAGGCATCGAGACGTCAGAATGTTATGCAGACTGAACCAACTGGTTTGGTTTGGTTTGGTTTGGTTTGGTTGGTTTGGTTAGTTGGACTAGCTGGGTTAGTTTGGTTGGTTGGTTGGTTGGTTTGGTTCATTTCTCAGATAGAGGAAAGTTCCGATGTAGACTCTCGAATAGATGAAAGATGAGAATTCAGTACAACCCTCATGCCATGAACTGGAGAGACTAGTCGAAAATTAGGAAAGGCATACTCCTGAGTTGGCTGTCCCCAGGCGAGACTAGTCGAAAAAAGTCTCTGCCCTTGCCCGCAGTGGTCTCGCAAGGACGAGCGCGCAGTCGCAAATGATTCGCACGCGCAGGGGGAAGCAGTGAACATACGCTGCGCGCCCCATTTCGTGCGCGTGGCTTGAAGCCATTGGCGTGTGCTAGAGCGCGCACTTCTTTCCCCCCCTTCGAACAGCTAATCACAAGCAACTCGCAATGGAACTAGGTGCCCACGGGCGGGAAAAGGGCGCTGCCTCTTTGGTTGTACGCATGCTCAGAAAGTGGTTGCGCAATGTCAAACATCCACTTGGTTGATATAAAAGGAAGGGAGATCCCATCCCGATCGACCATTCAGTCTTTACTACTTACAAACTTATAACAGTAACCCTCAGCACAAGATGACAACCAGGAGATCTCGGGCTATGACAAACGGCACGTCCCGGCCGACACCTACCCGTCGCCAGAGCTCGCGCCGAAGACAACCCCCGGAAAACGGGTACACACCGCCGCCTCGCCGCGACCAGGCCGGCCGGTCGCGAAGGGCCCAGCGCAATGGAGGTTATGAGAGCGACACGACGGTCTATCTGGACGCGTGCGACGACGACCAGGAGGTCGAATGGGAGGTGGACAGAGTGGTCGGTAAGCGTATCACAGACAGGGGCGACATAGAATACTGTCTAAAATGGAAGAATTGGTCCGGCCCGCCCACCTGGGAACCGATCCAAAATTGTCTCTGCACTCAACTCATCGCAGAATTCGAGCGCGGAACTCGGCATTAAAGATTGCAACGCTTTCGCTTATTGTGCTTTTTTAGTTAAGTTTCTGTGCGCTGGAGTGGAAGAGATTGATTAGCATGTTGAGCGAGTGTCAGAGTGACCAGCCGGGCGCGCGCGCCCGCGCGAGAAAGGTCGCCTGTATAATTTAACGGTCGCCGGTGCTGCTTGCGGTAGTTGTGCTGATTGTGCCCGTCCGTCGGTCCCACTCCACTTTACACAAACGTTGAGCGCACAACAGTCCACGAAGACGACTGCTGTCGGACGGCTGGCGCGTGGCCGACGCCCACGGCCGGATTGACAACTTCAGGCAAAGTGAGTCGGACACTAGGGCGCGCGGGCCAGTGCACTTTTGTGGTCGCAATGGTGCGAGATGGCAATCTCTATTTGTTGAAAAGTAACCGTGAGAACCCAAAACAAACAAACCGAGTGGCCCCCACACTGGCGCCACTGTTTGTTTGCGCTTCTCCTATGTCCGGCCCACTGGACACGCGCCCGCTTCCGTTACTCAACTCGCCGCCCACGGGTAGCTCTCGGGCGGGCTCGAGATTGATTATCAAGTTCCCATTGCCATAACGACCACCGCGAGGACGACAAGAATCAAGACGTTGATTGAGAGAGTGCGACCTCCATTTGAGCGTGCGCGACGGCTCGACACAGTGGGCCGGCCACTGAGACTGTGTGAACATTTACACCTCGCTAAACAGTAAGTCTCACTCTCATCAGCGCCCTCGTGCAGCTCCCATGAGCTGACCGGCAAAGAGGGAGTTCAGACTGACCGGGTAATTAGGTCGACCCGGCGGTTGGCCTTTTGAGTTTTTTCAGCTTTTGCCAGCCACCGGCCAGAAGCCACACTCAGCTCGGGTCGAATTCACATCCGCACGAACATGCGATCTGAATGTGAATGTCGGCGGCGGCGGCGGCGGCGGCGGCAGCGACGCACGCGCTCCTGAACCTACCCAATGAAGAGGCTGCAGCTTGCGATGGCGCAATTTGAAATGGGCGGCGCAGATTAGCCGACCGCAGATTAGATTGCCGTCCGCCGTCAGCTGGCGCCCGGCGCGCCTCAGGTGCCAATTTGCGGACGCGCAAGATGGCCGCGCCCACGCAACTAATCGATTCAATTTCAGCGCTACCACTCCACTTCAGGGGATCGATTGTCGTTCGGTGCGCCTCACGCCGCCCACGCGTAAAGCTGTGTCGCGCGTGGATTTTCAAACAACCACCAGCACGCGTCCCGACAGCACCGCGCTCGTCAATCACAAATAACAACCACCGGGTGAGGAGCCAAATGTCAACGAGCGGCCGACAACGATCGTCGCGCTGGTCGATGCTCACTTTTTGGAGGATCACGATCATCGGAGACCACGCGGCTGGACCGGCCCAGCCGCGAGACTTTGGAGCGGTCCAGACCACAAACGTGCAAGGGCTCGTAGACTCGGATCTTCTCAATGGTGGCCCCACGATTGATCATTGGCCGCCCGTTTGCACATGCATTCGCGCTAATCGGACCGATGAGCAGCGATGGGGTCTGAATGCGGGCAGGCGGCCCGTCGGCCAGAATGAGCGCGCGCCCTCGATGTGTCCATTGTTCGCTCATTTGTCTCTGTCAGTCAACGCTCTTGGGCGTTCGCGTGGCGGCCACCGTTGGCAGCGCGATCGGAGCCGCCCCCGCACGCGCCGGTAAGCTGGCAAAATCGTGACACATCGTTTCGGAGCGAGGGCGCGCGCGTTCGTGCTCAAATCAGCCACTGAATCGGTCGGCGCGAAACATTCTAGCTGAACTTTCACTTCTCATTGTCGGCGAGGGTGAAGTGATGAAAGTGTTTGTTGCGCGTTGCGTTCGGCACGCGAACGCACACCTGGTCATGCAAGCGGCAGAGCGGGCGAACTCCGATGAAGCCAATCTAACGGGTTTATCGAGATTTCACTCTGTGTGCGTGTGTGCCTGTGTGGCTGCAAACCATTAGCTGGAAAATGGTTGCTCTTTTGAATGCTGACCACTGTTTCAGCTGCCATTGAGTTTCTGCTCTTCATTTGCATGCTCTCCCTCTTGATCAGTGGTGCTAGGTCAGCGCACCTCCGCCTGAGCCACGCGCTAGTTTCGCGCGCCACGATGTCGTTGACATACTCAACGAGTTGTCCTGCTCATCACCGTAAAATGAGACTCTACTCGAGGACGTCGTCGAGGTCGCGGCTATGGTTCCGAGTTGGTTGACCACGCGTGTGGGATGTCGCTGACCAGCGGCGGCCAATAAATCATCGATTTTTCAAAATTTTCCTCATCCACATACTGGCCTCAGTCGGACAAGCCTTGACCAGAGTGGCTTATGCTAGCGCCCGCTTCGGCTCTCAATTTTTGGCGTGCCCGGATTGAATCGTTCAGCTGATTGAATTTCGCCTCCGATGTGGCCAATAATGTGAACAATCAAAATAGTGGCCGAGTCAGTGGGTGAATCCTGCATTAGCCCCGACTCTGCGGGCGATGCGCGTTGAAGCTCCAACGCCGCACGGATCGTGTCAGCTTCAGTGCAGCACCCAACGGAGAGCACACTGATCCCGTTAATCAAGTGATTGATTCGAGCCTGACACCTTTGTGGCGTCGATCCTGTGGCCGGACTCGAGCCACACTAACAAGCAGTTGGAAGCGGATGCCGGTTTCTGTTTGCCTCTGTCGAGTTCGTTTCTGTCGCCACTGAACAGCGGCCACGTCAGCCGCAGCCAGTCGACTCAAAACAGTCCTGATTTATTCTATCTTGTCCGCGCTGGGCCATTTCGAATCTCATCAATCAGTTGACTAAGCGACGGATGCGGCAGATGTTTGGCCGATCAGTCCCACCGCTAACCAAAAGACACTCATACACATACATACACAAGTATTGCGCTCAATCTCCGGTGTTGGATGCGCCTTGCGCTACCGGCGTAGTCGCAACTCACGTGGAATTTTCAAAACCGGAAGTCGAGTTGACTTGGCGCTCGCAGGAGTCAGACATGGAGTGCAGTTCATTGATACCCAGAATCGAATTCTGGCGACACCTCTCATGTTACATGTTGACTGACCTCCCCAGGAAGCAGACTCCTGGGCGACCCGATCGAGCTGTCGAGGGGTGGACCTGTGCTCCTCGCAGAATGCCGCCTGCAAGAATGAGTAGAGATCCATAGGACTCCATCGGGTGAGGTCCTCTTCATGCAGTTGCTAAGCGAAGCTACTCTTAGGTCTGCGTCTACCCCCGTATGCGTGCTACCGTTCTCTTTCACACGCCCGCATTTGCATCTACCACCGCCTCGTGACGACGTTCTCTTGGGGCGCTATGCAAACGACAATTGACGGAGGCCAGGCAATAAAATCTTACGACTCGGCGTCTGCAGGTGAAGGATTAGGCGGCAATGGAGCGCAATTACGCGTGTGAACTTTTGAATAAAAACCCACGCACAGTCGGAGCGGCCGACCCTAGGCGCTCGCATGCGCGGGCGCCACCGACGCTGTGGGAAAGTGCGCCGCTAGCACTGACGATCATATCACCCGAGAGACGAGCGACGACTTCCTAATGTCAGTCATCCGTCTGCACTGCTCCTCTGGTGGCTCATTCTCCGGTTTGCACGGGTCGTCCGCAGAGTATTTGAGCTCGGGCGCCAGCTTGTCGCCTACATCTCGTCGATTGTCAAAGCTGCCGCGCTGGGCTCGTGGCATGCAAATAGATTGTAGGACCATCAAAAAATAACACTCCCACACAAGCGAAGATAAGGCGCGCGCGTGTTGCGAGATTACCCAATGAGAGAAACTGTTCAGAAATCAAACAACCTACGGGTGCGGGCGCACCGAATAAATCTTGCATAACAAATCCACACGATAATGCGCCCGGCTACCATCACCGGTTTCCTCGGGTGCTCGTTTCGCCGCGCCCACCGGGCATATCCTAGCGCTTGCACGCGCCCGACTTGAGCCAATTTTCTCTCTCAGTGAGTTCAAGACTTTTGCTGTGCTCTGAGTGCATTCAGCAGCGGTTGGCTGCTGAATGCACTCAGAGCACAGCTAATGCATCGCCGCCTCAGTGAGTTGGCTGCGATGCGGCCCGCATCCGGTTGACTTTTCAACAACTCTCTTGGCTGGTCCATATTCTAACCCATTCGATTGAGAGGAAAGGAGAGCGAGTGGACCGAGATGAATCTCTAGCATGTCATCTGGATCATCATCTTGGTCGAAGTTGGCCATTTTTGTGAAGGCGATGAGGGCCATTTTCGCGCCATTAAAGCTGTGGTGACACAAGGGAGCCGTGTCCAGCTCGAGAGTCGGCCTAAACTCAAAACGATTGTTTCTTCCGCAAGTGAGACGCGTGCGCTCGCTGATTGACAGAGTATTGCTGCTATCACACGCTTGTCTTGAGACTGTCAGCGACGACGCCTCGGACTCCGCCCCACGCGTGCCTCTTGAGAATCCTCGTGCGAACTCAGGCGCGCACGCATTAGCTATTCATTATTTTGTCTGTTGCGCAACGTGCACGCTCTCGAGTCCATTGGCTTGGGCCAGATTTTACATTTTTTCAAAAATCAAACCAACCGAGAACTCGCTCCCAGTTGCTCGTCCGCTCGTCAGCCTCTCCGCTGGTCCGTTACGAACAATTTGAGCTGAGGTCGACAGACAGGCGCGTGGCGCCTCCAAGTGAAGACGTGATCGGCGCGCGCCATAAAGCACTTGAGTGAGTCCCGGTGCATTGGCGGGAGCGGTGAGCGCTCGTAATGAAAGAAGAAAGAGGTCGCGCCGCCCCAGTCAGTTAACGCATATAGCGCCAACTTTTTTATGAACTGGAACTTCTGTTGTGCTTGGCGTGAACTCAGGAGTTCGCTCCGACCCGCCCCCTCGCCGCCAACCTCGAGCCAATCAATCATCTGCTCATTTGGAGCCGATCGGCGGCCGCTGACCAACTGGCCCATCGAGTGATTGCGTGCATGAGCCTCGTCCGCGCGCGCACAACAATTAGCAGCCACCTCGTGACCCGCGTGACGACATGCGCGCGTCACGTCCCGCTAATGACGTTTTGACATCGGGCAGACGAGGAGCGCTACCGCAAGAGAGTGACCTCTCAGGGCCCGCCCCCGCAAGCGCGCCACCGACGGCCAGGTGTCGCTGATGGCGCGCATCGCGACATGCGCTCAATGCGAGCGCATGGCGAGCTATTGCAAACGCCCTACTCCCCTTTGGTTCCCACATTGTGTCAATGTGGCGGACGAGGCGCTAAAGTAGTCGCTGGTTTTGAGTAGTGATTTATAGCTCGCACACATAGCTCCGAGCTCGAGGGAGCGACACTTGCCGGCCGAGCCTATGCTGAACCGGGCGAGAATTCAATCGCATTGAGTGAAGATTTGTTAATGTGTTTGAGTCCGAGGCTCACGTCGGGCCAACGCGCAATTCTCATGTGCATCCACTTGATGTCAACATAGATTAATGACATTTGCATGGGAAGCGCACAATAATAATATTCAAATGAGCTGGAATCCTTTGGTCTCCCCGCGTGACGAGCCGGCGGCTGGCGATACGCACGCAGCCAATTGAACAAATTGAAAGCAAACTCAAACGGGCAGTTGCAGGCACGTGCGGCGGGCGCATGTGAGTCTTATGTGAATTGTTTTCCGCAACAAAGTTTCCGGCGCCTCGTGCCTGTGTCGCCCACGAGTTAATTCGCGCTTGCTGCACTCGTGTGGCATACTAATGGACAGTCGCGACGGATCATTTGACCCGTCTAATAAGTTTCCAATCGCACGAACAAGTTGGCCTCTCTCTCTCACTCTCTCACTCTCTCACTCAGATTCCAGACAGGCGGCGCGTGTGAATCTGTGTCCAGACCCACTGGGCGCGCCCACACGCATCAAATGCGACTCGAGTTGCAGTGGCTGAGCCTAGACAGCGACGACGACCACGATGACGGGGATGAGATAACTAATGATTTTCGACTCGGGCCCCGGCTTTGGCTTTGAATAAATCGTCGCTTGTCAGCCAGCGTGTGCGTGTTCCGCCTCATTTGATTAGCCTAATGAGAGTCGAGCGCCGAGTCCAGGGCTTCCATAGCTGTCAGACTCGCGCTACTCGTCTGACTGACGCAACCAGCAGACTTTCTCACACTCACTCGAAGCCAAAACGAACGACCTAAATCAGAAAATTGTTTGATCGAGATGGGGCGACACTGTCCACACGAAGAGGTGACTTTTAATTCGACTCTGCTTTCACTTTTCCGACTTATGCCTGAGATACGAGAGTTATTTGTTGCACGTCAAGAGGCCCATCCTGAAGCTGGTGGCCATGCAGAGGAGCAATAGTAGCTTGGTCCACTCCTGGCGCTGATGTGACTCGAGATGGGCGCTCTTCAGTTCGTCCTGGCTTGGCGGCGTCAGGCGATTATCGGGTTTTGCAGTGATTTTGACTTGTCGAGATCGCTCGAATTGCTCACTTATCTGTCTCAACTCGGCGCCGATACAACACAACCTGAACTGTATCGCCTCCTTTGCTGCCTCGAGGGCCGACTCAGTTGAGCTGCGACTGTTTGTGAGACGGGACCTGTGAGCGCTGGTGACGCTCTCGATATTCTGGAAATCGTTGACTAGACTGGGGCTTGTGGCCCGACTGTGTTGGCTTCCGTCGGGTTCTTGTTTGAAAAGATTGCTCGACTGTGACTCGGCAAACGGCATGTTGGTAGTTGTGGAATGTCTCGATATGACGCTTTCTTGACTTGTCTGAATTTGCTTCAACTCTTGAAGGACTCGTGCCGGATGCATCTCAAGTCTTTTGGGTCGACCCGGTGGCAGTGATAGCGGCCGGAAGCGCGGTTTGGACGGACTTAACTTGTCTATCGTGCGCTCCGAACTCATGTCGTCTGGTTGGCGAGCGAACTCTGACTAAATTGTGAGCATGTGGCTGGACGAGCGGACGAGAATTGTCACCGCAATTTTGGCGCGCGCTCTCGCGCGCAAACTATATGAGAAAAGTTGCGCGTGCAAAGGGGCGCCGCACGCGAACATTGTCACTCGTCAGGGGTGTGCGCGTGCGCAGCGCGCCACTCGACAGCGTCACCAAACAATTCGCGTGCCATCGACAAAGTCGCCTTCCGCTTATACAGCCAGCCTCCCGGTGTGTCACTTTTTTGGCGCGCGCCATTGCTATCAACTGGCCACACGAATGACATCGAGAGTTCGCGCATGCGCCGCCTCTGGTTGAGTTGCACAACCAGTGGCCGGCTGGCTGGCTGCTGTCGAGCTGCATCGCGGCGCGAAAGTGAACCACCGAGTGCTCGATCAGACAGCCTGTGGTTGCGGTGATAGCTTTGGTGGATGTTCTGCAGCACAGGGAGACTTTTAGAAAAGTCATCTGTTGCATATGCAAGGCAGACCTGCAGCTGAGTGAGCTTGCAGTAAAGAATCATTTCAATCAGAATTTTCTCCTGACGCCGGTGCGCATTTGTCACGAGCGCGACATAAACTTGAAGACTTTCTGGCGACGAACGAGTGACAGCTAGCGGAAGAGTCAGCGCACAATGTGCGGATTATCTCTCTGGTCTCTCAGCGCTTCAATCAGCGCGACTTCAGACTACTAGGACTCTTTTGAAGTGGCCGATTCGCGTCCAACCCAGGCGTAACTTGCAGCTCGACCACACACTGACCAACTGACAGAGTTTTCTGTCGTCGTGACGCGCGACATGGCGTCGAGATTTGTCTCGAACGGTACGTTTTCGAGTGGTTCAAGCAATTATGCTGCTAGTGACTTCTAGTGCAGCTGGGACCATTCTCATTCTTTGGACTGTGGGGAGTTTGATTTGTGCGGCCCACTTTCTGCATTGCTTGTGGACCAGCGAAAGGCCGCCTGGCAGCTCCAGCCGATTTTACTTTCCGAACACAATTGTCAGGCCAACGCGAATTTGTCTTCCTAACGGTCGAATTGATTGTCTTGGTTAGTGAGCAAACAGTATTCATTGTCGGTTGACCAATTTCGGTCTTTCGTTCGTTTGACAAGTGAATCCATCATTGAGTGGAGTTTGACGATTGCTCCGGTTCGCAGCAAATCGTTTCCAAATGCATAAGCTCATAACAATGAACTAGTCAACCTGTCTCGTGGCACGAATCAGTTTGTGGCACGGGCTGCTTCCAATCGGTTTATTAATTGCACCCGGGCGGCCTCATCCGTTGGCGCAACTTTTAATTTCAAAGAAAGAGCCGCCCGTGGGCGCGGACGATGGCGCATATCGCACAATTGGCTGCATCCAGCGGCGAACAAGTGTGTGCCAATTAATAATGGGCTCGCAGTTCTGCGTTGCCGGTGGCGTAACCCGCGCTCCGAAAGCATAAATCAAACGCAACCCTCGGGTCATGAGGGGGCACGCGGGCGCGCCCGGCTGTTGGCCGCATCATCGCACGCAACCAACGCACCGGCTACCAGTCGATTAACAAATCAAGAGTCCAACCCGCGAGCGGTCGCGTCACTTGATTTGTGTGCCTCACGTGCTGCCTGGTGTACATTCTCTGACAGGCCAATTTGGACGCGCCCCCACTAAAGCTAGTCGAAAGTTTGCTTTGCTCTGGGCGTTCGCAGCCACACTGTCGACGCAACTCGAGCCAGCCACGCGCGCACCTGGTTACGCCTTTGAGTGGCAGCCATCTGTTCGTAAACTCGGTCACCAGTGCAACTCTCGCCCCTTCTAGGCGCTCGAAAAGACGCAACCGCCGTGAGGCTGCAAATTGGAGATGAGGGGGAGGAGACAAAAGTGACAAGTAGAAGGATTTAGTTTGCGTACCCGATCACGCACCGGAAGCTAGCGTTGGGCCCAAAGCGAGACCACGAGAGAGAGAAAGAGATGGCTGTCGTCCGCCGCGACGGTGGTGGTGGCGGTGGCGGCATTTTGAGCAAAAAGAGCCAAGTGTAGATTCATTTGAAGTTGTGCAAAAAAGGCCCCAAACCAGAGGCGTCGACGGCGGATGACGGGCGCATATAAAGTGGCGGGCCAAACTTGGTTAAGTAAGCGGCGCGCACATTGATACAAAGAAGGCGGCTGGCAAGCAATCAATTGGCTCCGGTGTTCCCTTTTTTGGCCGCTCTCTTGTAAATTGATTCCTCTATCCAGCTAACCGCCGCCGGCCTCTTGACTACGCGCAAGCCATCCGGGTACACACAGACACTCTGTTTGCCGGCAGCACTGCCGACTCTTTTGTTCTACCGACAGGCGCTCGGGTTGCATCTGGTGGCCCTCATCTATTATGCACTATCGGGCGTGTGCTCATGTTGGCGCCACGCTCGCTTTCAGCGGGACCGATTTGTTTTTTGCTCGACGATCGCGGCGCTCAAATAACCGCCCCCAAGTGACGTGCAATCAAAGTAGCGAGAGTTGGACTAGTGGGCGCACCTCTGCAAGGCTAAGGCGATGACGAGGGCCACCGCCAACGTGCCGGCTGGATAAACAATCTAAACTTTGAGTGGGCGGCACTCGTGGGCGCAGAGTGGGCCCGGCCAGAGTTGAGTGGCATCAGGCCAGGGATCGAGAGGGTTTTAGTGTCACGAGAGAATCAATCAACCGGATAGATTGAGCGCCCCAGTCTCGCCGTTGCCGTGGTTACCGGTGCGCCAGCTGCGCCCCAAATAGAATACAGCTCGGCGACGTGAGTCCACACAAGGCGTCCGTGGTGAACCTATAGATGCCCACAAAGACGCTCTTTGTGGCCTTTGACTGGCGATGGCGAGCGACCGATAAGGAGCGTGTGAATTACGAGGCGCATCTTTGAGGGCAAGTCAGCTGATCGGAGCCATCATTCATCATGCGCTTCATCTCGCGAGATGAAATGCGCAGGCACGCGACCGATGCCAGGGCACAGATTTATCTCGATTGACGGCGGCGGCGGCGGCGGCGCTGGTGGCGCCACTTGCGGTGGCCAACCTGCAAGCGGATGTTGGCTCTCTCATCGAGTGTGAATCTTCTCACGTTCTTGCGGGGGTGAGGCTGCCACGAGCGACCCAAACCAAAGAACAAAGAGCGCCCAAGTCCGAAGGGACTGGTGCTGTTGCTTCCCACACGTCGCAATCAAAGCTGATTAGCGCTGAATGAATTCACTTGAGACAGGAAATGAGATCACACGCAGATTGGCGCACGCGTTCTCGCGCCTGTTTTGGTTGTTGCGGTTTTTTTTCTCGCCAAACTGCAAGCCATCGTCGCCGCTTTGCAAAGTGCGTACGGGAGAGAGAGAGAGAGAGAGAGAGAGAGAGAGAGAGAGAGAGAGAGAGGGAGAGATCATGTTGTCGCCTTGTTGCGGCGCCAGAAGGATGGCCGTTGATTGAAATTGTCCGGAATAATAATCGAATCATCGGTGCGACGCGCACGCGACTCCGTGGCCACTGACCGCCGGGTTAAGCTCGCGGTCGCGCGGCCTTGCGAGTGCGTTGCATCAGATGAGACCAAAATCATGGCCATCTCGGACGTTCGCCACAATGTGCCCAGCCGCGCGGGCGGGGCAATTTGCGTGGATTTACACTCGCTTGATGGGCGCAATTCTTGACGCCACGCGCCTCTTGGCCGATCCATACAATCCGAGTGCGATTTGTCCGCCGCCGGGGGATTAGCTGGCGCTCGTCGTCTGCTTACGCGCCCAAGGGCAAAAAAATCAGACCCGGATCAGCGCGGACGCGTCGATTTTGTGTTGATGGCACAGTATTGCCGTACTCCAAACGTACGTGGGACCTATGCAGCGTCATTCATGTGGCGCTATGGCGCCGTTTGCATGCGATGAGATTTGCTGAAACCAAGATCGAGCTGAGTCAACAAATTCTCATTTGACAACTCATTCGGTCGGAGAACCTGCCCGCCGGTGGGGGTGTGGCTCTGGTCTGTTTGATTGCATTTCCATTGACACCGGTCTGTCGGCTGCCTGGATTCCGTAGAGTGGATATAATCAGGCGAGCCGAGCCTCCCTGAACGATCGTGCGCCAGCATCGGCAGTCCCAAGGCGACGAGGTGGCTAATTTATGGTGCCATCAAGTCGACTGGCCAAAAAAGTCCGGTTTGCTAGAGTGGGCCCAAGAAATTACATCGAGTCGAGATGTTCGATTAGGGCGCCGGACATTGCGGTTTTCTCGCAGAAAACACTCGCAACGTCTCTTCAAGAAAATTCGTGCTCACGAGAACGAAAGTCCTTTACCGTCGATTAAGTTTCGATTTTGGTGGTCTTTGTTCACACTTTCCAGAGTCTGACACGCTGCTGCAGAGTCGCCGCCCTTTGGACATGTTCCAGGAGTCGAAATCATCGGCTCCACAGAGAAAACTCTGCTCGCACAACAAAGTATCCAGTGCGCTCAATATAACTTTAAAATGGCTTCATCTCGGCGACATCGACCGCCACGCTGAGATACTGATCGGCGACGCCAGATAATTCTCAAGAGGACAATTAAATGTTGCGTAAGAGGCCGTTGCAATCAGACCCTGGCGCGCGACCACTTCGGAGTGCAGCTGTAGTCTCTTCGTGTCGATCGCTGGCCGGAAAGCCGAGGCTCGTCCGATCCGGCGCTTGATCCGAGCAGCGCCAATCTCTTTGGAGTGCCCCTGTCGTGCTGCTCACGAACAGCGGCCACTCCGACACTCAAGCCGACCACCTGAAAAATCATAGCCCCGCCCTGTTTACATCTCATTACAGCGCCGGGAGCAGACGGCCACCGAACGCAATCAGAGTCTGGCCCCTCTAGACGCCCCCGGCTTGCGCACTGTTGCACAAGCCCCGGGCCCCGCCGCCGCCGCCACCGCGGTGGCAGCAACAAATCGCCAGTTGTCGCATACTAATGAGCTGCTGCTGGCCACTGCCAACGACGATTTGGGCGCGTGCACGCGCCAGTTGTGGTCAGCTGTTGAGTGGCCACTTCCGGCTGGTCATTTGAAACCGACACGGCGGCGCGGCCGTAGACTATTCTCGGTCCCGCTCTATTCGGAAGTGGTTGCGCGCGTGGTTGGGTTTTAATTCAATTGTTACGTCAACATGGCGCTTGACGAGTCAAGAGAGTGGGGGCGGCAATTGAGAGTGGGCCAGTAGTTGTTGTTGATGGTGGTGGTGTTGTTGTTGTTATCCAACGTTCAAGTTGAAGCGCAGGAGCTTGTGGGCGACACACAGGCTCTGGTTGGCAGCGAGCCCGAGAGGCGCCAAAAAAGTGGACACGCCGGACGTGGTCGTCAATGTCGTCGTGGAAGTTGCACAACAGCAGACTCCGCCCACGGTGACCGGTGGCCATGAGTCGATATAAATAAGGTTGCAATGGGGCGTCTCACTTTCGCCCGAGCACAGCTTCCACCGGCTCACTCGACGATTTCACTCATTCTATTGAGCGCGCGTGGGCGACCAACTCAAATGGGCACTCGATTGAGCCGCCGCCGGCGCCGCCAATCGAAATCTCTCCTTCAAACTTCTTCGTCGCTATCTCATCGACGACATCAAGCGAGTGTGCACATCGTTGTCAATGGCTGTCCGGTAACGAGAGCGCGCGAAAAAAGGGACGATGTGACAACAGATGTAAATTATGAGAGCGTCAGCGGGGCCGACCACGGTGAACTATTGCGACTTGCGACATTTGAATGCAGGATCTTGATTTCCTCCGGCGACAACTGGCGCGCGGACCAGTCCGAGAGGCCAACCCAAACGCGCCGGCCCGCATTCATACACGTGCGGGCTCGTGGTCGTTTATGCCTCGTTGGCACTCGTTTGCTACTCCAGCCACAGTCACAGTCACCGTCGTCGCCGCTGCAGCCGCCCCCACGATCTGGTTGCTCAAAACAAGAGGCGGAAATCGGCGGCCAGCACGGCTCATTATCCAAACACTGAGCAAGCCAGGAGGCGCACGCCCGTCTGCCTGCATGAATGCCTGCCTGGCTTCTGAGCAGCTCCATGGGCCGGCGCGCATAAATTGGCGCGCGTGCACGAGGTTGTTATTTTCAGATTGAATCTTGCGCAATCGATCCAAAGATTTCGGCCCGCCTCTGCAGTGCTGGGCGCCCTTATGCGCCTTCTCTCTGTAGGCCCGATCAAGTCTATTGCGGCAACTGGTCGGCACCCCATTAGCGCAGTTGGCGTGTGCGAGGACAGGCGCGGGGGCGGTGTAGCCTCTCGACTGCGGCGGCGGAAAGGAAAACAATCGCCCAACTGATGAAAATAGCAACCAGATTATCATCGCGTTGGCTTGCTCTGCATGAGTTTGCTCACCAAAGCCGGCCGAAATCTATGAGGCTCATTCGCTTACTCCACCAGCACACAGACACATAGAGCCGTTTATTTGACAGTTGCCCGAGTGCCGACCTGTTCTCATCACCTTGGTGCCTCAGTCCACACGACCGCTGGCTCACAATTCCTCGGCCATGCACAATTGCACCTTGTTGGCTAGCAACCGGCCAGGCCGTAATTAATTTACCCACCTGCGCCCAGCGCACCTCCACTGGCCCGTCCGCTCGAGCGCTAATTGTTTTGTGTCTTCTGAGATCTCGACTCGGCTGACTCGTAGCAGGTGGCAGTCATTTGCACGTACGCGAACTGCTCGATTGGCGCTCGTCTCATTCTGGGGCGAAGAACACACTGAGCGCAACTAAAAGCCGTGTCCCCCAAACCGTACTGTCGCTTTTTGCGCGCGCCCAGTGACTGGTGGGCGTCGATGTGCAGCCAACGTGATGATTAGCTGGCAAATGGTCCCGACCGAGAACACTAATTGCGGGTTCTGTCGCGCTGGCGATATGAATTATGGCGCCGATAAAATTAGTCGACGCGCTCGGGCGATGCCACCGACAGAAGGCGAGCGAGCGACACGGAATCAAATGGACTCCGTTGGCGGCCAACACTGGCCACATGTAACTTGTCACCTAACTCATGTCGCCTGTCAGTGGCGCGCTCCGCCTCGCGGGCCGGGCGCCGAGCGCTGCCGGTCATGGTCGAGGTGGTGTCGAAGGCCACCGGCCGACTCTTTGCTCGACCAGTGGCTTTTGTTGTTCATTGATTGTGGCGGCGCTGAACTATGCTAATAATAAGTTGCGCTCAGGGCGCAGTAAATATGGTCACCATCGAACCTCAATTACGACATTCACGAGCTCACTCTTAGGTTATGCGAAATACTATCGAGTCTCGCGGCGCCAAATCGGCGGCTCCGTGAGCGCTGAAGCGAGACATTGGCAATTCTTCATGGAGCAGAAACCGCGATCCTGCCGGCGTAATTCACGACTTCAATTGAACTCCTTCTCCGGTTTCGACCTAAGTCTACGCTCACTTCTTTCTCGCACATTTGTGAGCGCCGCATAAATCAAAAAGCTCAGCACACGAAAATTATGTCAGGTCGGTGCCGGCTGAGAGCCTTATCTATATCTTCACATAGATTCATGTGCGCATTTCCTTCATCGAGTTCACTGCTATAGCCATGTCTCTTCGAAACGGGTCGAACTTGCACGGTGCTCAGGTAAGGTTGCATTCGCTGTGCGGTCTACCTAGATTCTTTGAATTTGAGATCGAGCTCTTGAAGTCGTAGAAAACGGCTGTGAGCTGGATTCGTCTCGCTGAAGGCGCAAATCAATCGGTGCTTCAGATAGGATCAATGTGGGCAGTGTGATGTTGGACAGATTCCCTTTTGAGTAACATAGACCTGGCCCAACGATAGGAAAGATATTCTGTATGTCAGTTCAGCCATAATTACTCTTTGATGGTTAGTCAGTCCATGGCGAAGACTAGCAGACACCTACTGATCATATTCGCAGAGGTGATCAGCAGTGCGATCTCAGTGTCAAGTCAGAGCGCGCTGAGTCGCGCACCTGCCTCGTTCAACCCCTACATTTCCAGAAATTTATTGCACCTGATATTCAAGCTTAATCCGTCGGTGTTTAGATCTTATGCAAGATTCAATTAGCTGCCTCAAATTTCTGATCACGGTGAACCCGCCAAAACAGTTCTAGCTCATAGAGGAACTAGGGATACCTCTCAGACTTGGCACAGTCGATTGCATGTGAGTCGGATCCCAGACATCCGGTCGATATGAAACTCTTTGAAACTTCACAGAAGTAATGATGCGTCTGTAAATAACATCGCACACAACGAATTTCACCGCACTAAATAATCTTCTTTCACATTTAGTTTAACCGCTCAGTCGCTATGTGCGGTTATCTAGAGCTCTAGCTGTACAACAGCTCTTTGAAACAACAAATCCTCCACAGTAGGTTCGAAATAAGAATCAGGAGTACTCTAGTTTAGGTGACTCGCCAACTTTGAAATGTAGGCATGAGTCTTCACAAGTTCTAAGAGTCACAGAGACCGGGATAGAGTCAAAACTCTAAGGATCATATCTACGCAGAGAGTGTCGGGATGACTTAATGAAGACAGCAAGTTAGATGAGAAACGTAGCAGATTCCTGGGTAAGCGTGCTCTGACAATTTAAATTTACAGTAGCTTACAATATTGGCCAAATGATCGCTATGGTGGATCATGGGTCTCGATATGAATTGAAAAAGTCTTGCTTGATGAAATCAAATGGGACCAGGCGCTCAGGCGAGCCATCGAAGCTTGGAAGCAAGCGTATGGTCAGACGAAGTCAAGTTTGGTTATATATGCAACGATGGAATCTTGTACGCTTGAAGACTAGACTGACAGATACTGCGGTCACACAGACAAATCCGGAAGCGGCAATGTTATGATGTGGCGGTGCATTTCTGAGTTCGGGGTTGGCAAGCTCACACAGGTAGATGGTCGCGTAGACATCACCCGAATCATCTCTATTCTGTAGCGCGGTCATGTCTCGTGCCTCGACGCGAGCACTATCTTGCTCAACTTCTAGCCGTTTGCGGGAATCATCTTACAACAAAATCATGACCGAAAAACACACCGCAACTCACACGTGCTCTCATTAGCAGCCCAGAGGTTAGAACTACGGAGTAACGAGCACAATCACTCGATCTTAAACCGGTCGAGCATGTGTGGATATACTTGAAAAATTTATTGGGTCTGTACCCCGACGATATGGTAAGGTAGTGCACCTCAATCGAGTGAGTGTTACAGTGTGGTAGAGCATGTTGTATTTCTGCAACAAGTGAGATGACAATATCTTCAATCACATGTACTAAACTTGAGTAACCGTTTAGGATAAGGTGGGCCACATCTAGAGTTTAGCACGACATTTCTGGCTATCAATCATTTGGCTCTCAAGTTGCGCCATAGCATGTCCGTGGCAGAGAAGTGGAATGATATGTCGCTCTCTATCGCGGCTTTCATTTGCTTTGGCGTTGTGGCTGGATAAAACACAGCTTCCTCATTGACTGTCATGTCAGGCTTTGCTGGCTTGATGAGCTTTAGTTTCAGTAGAGTTGCAGTGTCTGTCATCAGATTTGGTGACATGAGATCAAAAAAGTTGATTTTTTTTTCTAAAGCTATCTTCGAGAGATCATGAAGTGTAAAACTAGTTGTATCATATCGATCACAATGATATACTGCCAAGAGCATTACCGTGAGTTGTGGACGTGTCAGGTATTGTAGCCGTTCTCGGAATAGGTTCATGTTGAGAACTTGGTAATCGTCCCGCCAACTCTCGGGATTAAAATCTATCTTGAGTTTGGATTTGTTGTGCAGGAATGTTACGTTGATCAAGTACTTTTTCAAAACACGAATGGACCTACTAGAATAGTGATACAAATACCTAAGACATTCTTCAAGATCTTCCTCTATGCGTTGGCCCTCTACAAGCTGTGAGGCGAACTCGATGAAGTCATCAGCATTTTGGTATGGGTACGAGAGATCGATACATTTCGCGTTTAAGCGAGAACGAACTCGCTTCTCTATATTCTCGGCCCAATCTAATGTTGCTGTTAGACCAATAAGTGTCAGATTGAGACTTTTATCGACATGGTTTGGATTGGTGTGTATCAAATTCATGAGATTATACAGGAGAGTCTGTCGCTTTCGGCAGAACTCTTCGAAGTCTACAAGTACTATGACAAGCTTCTCTTTACCCTTGGCCTTCGTTCTGATGTCATTCATCATGTCAGATATGTGTGTTGCACGTGCTTTGAAGCCCAATTCTGTGGCGATAGCTCTGATTGCTGTGGAGTCTTCGGCGTAAAAGGCGGAGCTCAAGGTCACAGATTTCACTTTGGTGACTAAACATGCTTCGGCTATCAGGGTCTTCTTACCCGAGCCGGGATTGCCTCGGATTATGATCGAGCTGGCATAATCGGACCGCATGAGATCGACCACCTTATCGAGGGCCTCTTTAAAAGCACCATAATGAAGTATTTTCGAGTCTAGTGGATGAGTCATATGGGTCAATAACAGTCAGATACAACAAGGGTATAACTTATCAACAATCAGTCGTGGTGTTAAGGTGATATAAATGAGCCAACATGTCTCTGAGAAACCACAATCATATCCCGCTTCGCACATTCCGAGTACGATGCTGTCCGCGTGAGACTCTCTAGCACATTCTAGTTCGCTTCGTTGTCTGCGACCGCCAAGTTCTACCTCGCTTGCGTTCGTCCTAGCATGCGTTTTGTTCATTGCGCCTCAAATCTTCCGTTAGTTGCCGAATCTCGTTCGCTCTTTCACTCGCTGTGGCTCCATTATTATGAAGGCCTCCTCTGTGTTCGATTTATTCATCCATCGAAGCCCTGATATGTTACTCAGTTGTTGCTAGTGTAGTTCAAAAGTTATTCCAATCCAAATTTATTGTCCACTCAATCACAAACTCATTCAACTCTACCCTCGAGTTGCTTTCAAGGCCAGCATATAGTACTCAATTAGGAATCAGGATATTACCTCATAGGACACAAACTTACGTCGAGTTCGACGAAGACAATAAGACCCATCGATATTTTCTGTCATGCGTCGATGGTTCCATCCAAATTTGAGCAATGTTGATGCGGAATGTCTACTTCTCGAAAAAGGCCAAGATGGCAGCTTCCTAGTTAGACCCAGTCAATCATGTGCTGGATCGTACTCGCTTTCAGTTAGACGGGGTAACGAGGTCACCCATGTTAGGATACGCAAGATCGGTGACTTCTTTGATCTTCATGGCGGCGAACAATTCATAACCTTAGCCGAATTAGTGAAACAATATACAGGAAACAAATTGCGCGAGAACAATGGGAAAGTTTATGAGCTCAAATATCCATTGAGCTCATCTGAGCCGACTACTGAACGCTGGTATCATGGCGCCATCAGCGGTGATGTCGCCGAAAGACTCCTTCGTGAGAAAGGTCTCTTTGGTAGTTTTTTAGTGCGCAAAAGTAAGACCAAGATAAGAGATTATGTTTTGACTGTTCGAACCAAAGATGAACATGGTCAGTCCGATATAGTAGCACAAGTTATAATTAGGTATCACAACAACAAATTTGATGTTGGAAAAGGTGGAAAACAGTTCGATTCACTAGCAGAGCTAGTCGAACATTACAAGCAAGAGACAATAGTTGAAGCTGACGGAGCTGTTGTGATTCTGAAACACCCATTCAATACAACATCATTCACTGCCTTTGATATTGACGCTCGAATAAAAGAGCTGCAGAAGGAAATCCCGGAAGCTGAAGTCGGAAAAGACGGATTCTGGGAAGAGTTTGAGCACATCCAACACCAAGAGTGTAAAGTTTTATTTAATAGGAAAATTGGACAAGAAGAAAGGAATCTGTTGAAGAATCGTTATAAGAATATATTACCGTATGATTATACTCGCGTGATTTTAAAAAGACCAATATCATCACCCTCATCAGCATCATCATTTAGGAATTCAAACCAAAATCACCCTCATCACCATCACTATCCATCACCGCAACAGCAACAACTTCAACACGATCAACACTTACTTAACGAGAGTAACAACAATACAAACAATGCAACGGCGGCAATCAATTCTAGTGATAGTGATTATATCAATGCCAACTATATCAGACTGGTTGATGACGATACCACCATATCACCAAGGACCAAACCGGTATCAAATAGTAAAATCTACATCGCAACACAAGGACCCATGCCAAACACAGCGCACGATTTCTGGCTTATGATCTGGCAAGAGAAATCCGATTGTATTGTGATGTTGACGAAAGAACTGGAGCTGTGTAAGAGCAAATGTACACGTTACTGGCCATCAATGGAGCAGCAAATCAAACAGTTCGGCCCTATAGAGGTTAGGATTTTAAACGAAGCGCTAAGGTTTGCCATCAACGATGAGTATACTGTTAGAGAGTTCGAGATTAGATACATTGGTGGTGACAATGGCGATTATCGCACTGCTCGGCGAGTAGTACAGTATCAATATTACGCCTGGCCGGACCAGCACATACCCTCGGATCCAAGTAGCATTTTAAGTTTTCTGCAAGAAATCAATTCGCAGTGGACCACCAGGGGCTCAAACCATGGGCCTCTGGTGGTTCACTGCAGCGCCGGTATCGGGCGCACCGGTGCGTTGATTGTCATCGACATGGTGATTGACCAATTGAAACATCACGGAATCGCTTACATGATCGACATCCAGCGCATTGTTAAGGTGACGCGTGCGCAACGCTCCGGGTTGGTCCAAACAGAAGCGCAATACAAGTTTATCTATCTAGCAATCCAACGTTACATTGCTTCTTTGGTACAATGATCAGGGATTAATAAATTCAACCGACTGACCGCATGTTTGCATAATTTATTATCCCTTAGATTTCCTGTTTCTCAGGTTTGAATTTGGATTGAGGAGCTCACAACTATTGCTTCTGTGGGTTTGTTACAGAAAGGCTTGATGAATCCTTGTTGTCCTTATTCCTTGTGAACAGCGGCTTGATCATTTGGACTATGGGGTTGTTCGCCGACTTCTCTAGTAGCAGCTTCGCTTTGCTTGGGGGCTTGGATGGCGTGCTTGAGGAAGAGTCGCTTGGTCGACTCGCAACAGAAACCGGCGCCTGAGCGACTTCACCCGACTGTAGCTGACTCTGGGAACCTTGATCGAGGTGTTGCTGGCGAGCTTGTTGTTCGGCTATGGCTGCATGCAATTGGGCTTGATGATAGTTAGCCGCTTGTTGTTCAGGATTTAGATGAGAGTACATCTGCTGTTGGTGCTGTAGAGATTGGAACTGTTGATAGGCTGGATGGGATCCGCTACCGTGCATCATCATAGCGGCCATAAGCGGGTGATGTTCATACCCGCCACCGTGATGGCCCTCCTCACCTCCGCTGGCGTCATGGTGTTCGCTAGACTCATGTTCGTAATGATGCTGCTCGTGCATCGGTTCGTGTTGGTGCTCCGGTTCGTAATGGTGCTGCTGATGATGTCCCATGTCATTGTGCTCATAGTGATGTTGAGGTTCATGATGTTCGTAATGGTGTTGTGGCTCTTCGTGATGTTGATGCTCATGGTGCTCTTCACCTTGATGATGATTTAACGCAGAATGATCTTCTATATAAATAGGTTTGATCATCATAGGTGGCTGGTGATGGGGCTCTTGATGATGGACATGCATAGGATAGAATGCGTATGGATTGAACATCATGGGTGACATGCCGTGCCCACTGTCTTCGCTTGAATGACTGCCCGGATCCAAGATGATGTTGCCTGAGGATCCAGGATGGCCGATGTCCAGCAGGTTGGAGTAGAGGCATTTCAGAATAAACATAGACGTTAGTAAATCAAACATTGTCTCAACAAAGAGGGGTTCGTGACAAGATATGAAATCAACGATACTAGGAGGTGTTTCGGCATGATCAAAGAGAAAGGTAAACCTTTAGCTCACAACTCTCGATTCCATGCTCTCGATCACTTACCCTTGCCTTTGCCGCCTCGCATAATTATCTTCCCCTTGGCCAGAATTATATCATCGCCTTTGTCACCTGCCTCTACCAATTTAATGGTAGCGAAACTGGACAACAATATCGCACCGATTAGGAGAGTTCTTAGCATATTGGCCGGGCGTAAGCTTTGCGTCGTTCCCTTCATAGCAATGCCTATGAACTTGACCGTTTGAGGAGTTTTTTTGATTGTCCGAGCAATCTTCATCAGTGTGTTCTTGCTGAATTGTGTAGTGACTAAATGAACATTTGATAATTTAGCTCGAGAGTCCCATATGAGTTGCGAGAATGCTTGGAGCTTTGGGATACACCTGCACCGGATGAAGTTCGATACACACACTCGAGAATGGCGCACACAATTGGAAAGACAGTTCAACTTGAGCCGAAGGCTTCTCAAAGAGCTCTGAACAAAAAACTATCAAGACTGCAAACTTACTACGAACAATCAAACATTTCACCTTCGAGTCATTTTTCATACGGACCGAAGCGTATATCAGCCACCCGGGCTAGAGCACTGTCACAGCCAGGAATTATTGATTATCGAAAAGCAGGGGTGTGGTGTCTATTCCATGTGAACCGAAAGGCACGCCCGGCGACCTGGGCAAATACCACTTTCACTATAATTGTTGGCATACACTACCAATGTGGCACTTCACAAGTTAGGTCGAGTTGAAGTCGGTCAGCAACGAGAGATTAGTCTATCACTGTCTAAAGCGACCACATGTGAACTCGCTCTGCGTCCCGGGTTAATCACTTGTCACACATGTCTATACGTATTAGTTGCAGAATAGCGCGTTATTGATAGCGCCCTCGCAAATGAACGCACGCACCTACATGTTACTCACAAACTTCACACATGCACTTGGACCAAGACCCGCTAGAGATTAAGTGGACAGCTTGAGGAAGCCGACTGGGAAAGAGTTATCTCGTCTCGACATGGCAACCGTCGCACAGGCCGACGCTGACTTTGAACTCCTCGAGACTCACTTGTTTGCTAGTTCGCACTAGGTTAGATAATGAGTTGCAAACAAAGACCGGCGCAATCAACAACAATGACAAAAAGGTGTACCTGTGTGTAGGATTGCGCTTGAGTTCAACCAACAGCCTGGAGTCTGTTTGCTTTGTCTATCGGTACTTTACGGAAGGTCTGCCTACTTCCAGAATAGATATGCCTTACGATGAGACTGACAAACCGTGCGGACTGTCGACTTACGCTGAGAATATCTATGCGCAACTATAAGTTGTCCGTGCGCCGTTCAACTCGGGCTGCTCGACAGGTAAGTCGCGGATTGTCAAGCCCAGATATCTGCACACGAGACTGTTGTCACAGGAGTACATCTACCAATTGAGCGTTCAACAAACATCGCACAAGCTTGCTCATGGCAATGGCGCTCCACATCGAGCAATCAACCGACTAATTAGTTTCCGCTTGTGTTGCACGGTTAGTTCGGTTATGGAGATAAAAACCACACCAACTTTTTATTATCATGTAGATTTTCAAATGGTTATATTGTAGTAGGTCTGATGAATTCGAAAATCAGAAAGGATTTGATACTAAGAAAATCTTGAAATACAGTCAAATACCAGTAGCTCTTCAGATTTAGTTCTCTAGTTTGAGTCTTAGATTGACAGGACCTTTGTTCTCTCTGTCTCTGTCTCTGTTTCTCTCTCTGAATCTTTGTTTCTGCTTTGCAGAGAGTCAGATTAGCTTGCTCATTCATACTCGTAAGAGTCCCTGAAGTACTCATGACTGTAAGAGCTGAAGTTGTTCAAGTTACATTTAGAACATGTGCTCTGCGTTTGAAGAGCGTGGTTTGCGAATTTTGTCACCGTTCTTAGAAATCAAATCATGTAATGTAGCATAATGGTTGCGACATTCTGCAACAATCAGCCTCAGACTAAAGAACTCTTTCTCGTCCAGTTCACGGATTGCTCGCCGGTAGTCATCTATGTGCGGATATTGGGCAATCTTTGCTACAGTTTTACCCCTGAATGAAAAGTAGCGCGAGATTTGGTCATAGTATGCGGCTGCTTCACCTTCACAGGCTCGTATCTCGGCGAGAACATCCTCTTGAATTGATACACCGAAGTTATTACCATCCTCGATGCGCGGTATGAGGTACATTAGCCACACTTTCAAAAGATTGGTATCCTCAACGAGCTCACTAATGAGAGGCTTGATTTCATTTATCAGCTCTACGATGAATTTGTTCGAGGGAACCACTCCATCAGGCAACACAAGAACTTTCGTTCCGACAGTAGAATTGTCTAGATGAGCTGGACACTGCGCAAACCTACGTTTAGTCCCACTCGGCTGCATTAGATATATTCAGATCAGTTTGGCATATATGGACGATGATAGATTATAATGGAAGAAATGATTAGTAACAAATTTCGATGACTAAGTGGAGATTTCTTATTGGAGAGTCGTCAACTTACACTAGCTCCGATCTCACCATTCGCGGAAGCGCTCCCAGACTGAGCTGTCGCTGTTCCGCAAGATTTGCTCGGGGCTGTGTCAGATTCTGACTGGGATGTAGAAGTGGTGTTTGAGTTGGTCTCGGAGCAGTCAGGTATCGGTATGTTTATCTTTTGGTAAACTGATGATGGGTGAGCTCTCAGCTTATCCGAGGTGAGCATCTTGTTTAGTTGTGTGATGCGATTTGGAAACTTGTTGACGACTGTATCTTCGGCTGTCTTCAAAATGTGCTGCCTGAATGCATCAACCTCAGCACTTTGGGGTATGAAGAATTGGCTTTTCTTATCCATAATTTGTATTCTTTGTTCTAAGCGATAATCAAATTTCAAGAGCAACAACCGTTGAATTGTCACCCTTAGATTCGTTAACAACTAATTACACGAACGCTACGAGTCTTATTGAAATGCGTGTAGGTTTTTGATTCCTAATCAATTTGTAAACCGGTATGATCTTCGAGGTTGTTGATGATAGAGTTAGTGGAAGCCAATGTTATTATCCTAGGTCAGCAGCGCAGTTGAACAAAATGATATTTTTTCCAAGCGTCAGGATCTAATTTACGCGTATAGTGTTCAATAACGACTCGACAATGATATTGTCGGACGTTCACGATCACAATGGTTGGCTTAATAGTGGTATGATGGAGGTTTTGAAACTTGAAGATCCTTGTATGGTGCTAGTTCTGTGATGGGTGAGGAAAGCAAGAGGAATATTCAGTCCCCACGTGCTCGCGAGCGGAGGCGGGCATCAGAAAGAATACAACGTCAAATTCAGGCCTGTTGGACCATTCAGTTCCCCAGATCCTGGCACAGAGCGCGCGTTGGACGGATTCGGATATTGGAATCGCCTGTGTGCGCTACGGACGATACCAGTCAAACCGGCCACTAGAACCCCCACACCCTTAAAGATAGCAAAGATTAAAATAGGTCTGTTTTGGTGAGCCTCTCCCCTTTAAATATTCTGCTATTCATCTTCTTAGATATGTAAGATTCGAATAAACGTGAACTGAGAACGATATGCAAATCTATCTTACACCCTCCAGAACTTGTGCAATCTTCTTGCTCTTCATATCTACTTATACATATCATGCAACAACTGCGATAACTCTCACCAATGCCACAAATCTCAGCAACATTGAACAACCTGCTTGTAAAGATCTGGGACCGAACGTTGTCTCATGCAGATTCAACAGATCGTGCATCTACGGTCAGCTCAACACTGTCGAATGTTTTGTAAGCGATGATATACCGTGCAAAGGCGAGCACTCGTTTGACATAACATTCCCATGTCTCTTTTGCTGGCAACTACCAGAGGATGCATACAGTTGCACCCAGAATACAACATGTAGACCAAACTCGAAATATCTCACTACATGTACTACAAATCGCACAACATACTGCTTGGGACATAGAACTTTTAATAGGTATAAACAATGCAATCTAGTTTTTGGACACAAATGGTCCATGACTCTGGTTCTCAGCACTCTTTTTGGAGGCTTCGGGGTAGATCGTTTCTATCTAGGACATTGGCAAGAGGGTGTCGGTAAACTGTTCAGTTTCGGAGGATTTGGTGTCTGGACCCTGATCGATACCATACTCATAGCCATTGGATATCTCAAACCTGCCGATTCATCATACTACGAGCTATAAGTTCATCATTACAAGATAAAGTGCTAGTACTCGATTCATGAGTCCATTGTGGCCTTAAAAAAATCTGCATCTCGGGACTAACATAATCCACTAAAAATCAGAGGAGGCTTATTATTTTTCGATGCAGACGAACCAAGACTGGAGTTTCTTTTTACGAAACTCTCAAGTTTTGATGGACAAAACCTCTGAATGGCTGTAATCACCCACTTTTCAATCAGGTCATGAGGATCTCACATAAAAACTATTATGTTAAATCAAACGATTGTTGACATAAGCTTGAGCAGGTCGGGAGACCCGGGTTACCTTGCAAGCAAAAATGAAACCAAAGATGCTTGGATACAGTGGACTATCATTGGAGCTAGCGTCTTGCTCGGCTTAATCATAGGCATAGTGCTTTACGACCTCATCTGCAGGTGCAGGGAAAAGTTCAAATCACAGGAGATCATCGATGGCGGACCGCCAGCTACACCAACACATACATTTCTCTTCACTGTTGGTTGTCATGCAGATGAAGCGAGTGTTAAGTTAGATGCACAAACAACAATCATAAGGATTGAACTACTAGATAATTTGAATCGTTACATCACTACTATTGCTATTCCATGTTTTCTCCTTCATTTCAAACAGGATATGGAGAAAGTAAAACTGGAGGAGAAGTCAAGATCGAATATGCATCCCATACACATAAAATCTCTATCTGCCCAACGGGAGCGCTGGGCTGGAACTGAACGAGGAGAGCTAGTTACTTTCCAGCTCAGCAGGCGCCAAGCATTAATGAATTTCTCATCGATTAGAATAACTCATGACTGTTATACACCCCAGGCCTTCATGACTCTTAAGTATTTCGTTATATATGATCACAGTTCCAAGATGAATTTCATGTGTAATCTCAAAAACCAACAGATAAGAGCCTTGCATCCGTGCCCGCCTGGATCTACACAAGTATTTCCGGTCGAGAAAGTTGTCAAGCACGAAGATTTGAAAGCTTTCATGGAGAAAACTCAAAGACTTCCTGTTAGTTGTTGTCCACCGTTCATCAACATTCTATAGTTTGGAAAGCAATCAAACAATAGATTAATATTAAGAGTTTAATTAGAATCCATATCCTGCATTTGGTCTCTATTCTCGCAATGAAAAGTAAGCCAGTCTTGATAGACTTCTGGAGAGTAGTTTGTTGTCGAGTCAGAGTAATCCTTTTTGTGTCATGCCAATACTGTCATTCAAACCCGAACAAAACTTGTATAATAGCTTCTCGATATGATGAACGTGCCACAGTTGTGCTTTCTCGATCGTCTTTTCGTGACGAACGATCTAGATATGTTGGAACTTTTGTTTCAGGATATCGGATCAAGCGCTTTGACATACAGAGATAAAATTTCATGTCCATGTCATATAAAATTCAATCATGATTTCATATTCGAGTTTTTGGCTTCATGTAGTTCCACCTACAAAGTTGGTCAGTGCCGTGTCTTTCCTTGTTATGCTTAATCAACTTTTCTCTGCGCTTATAGGCAACACCGCAGTATGTGCATTGAAATATGTTTCCCTGAACGTGTTGCTCCTTGAGGTGTCTTGACATTGATTTACGATTTTTGTAGTCATTTTTGCATATGGCACATGTGAAACAATTTCGACTCTTATCATGGCAAAGCGCGAGGAAACGCTGAACGTTGAAAACAGGAGTGAGATTGTCTACTTGGAGCGAACCGTCAAAGCTCACACTGGGTGCCGACAAACCATTTGTTTGTGGCAGGAAATTGTTGCTAGTTTGACCATGTGAGAATATTTTGTCGTCGGTGATCAGACTCTGTTCCATCATGTTAGAGGGATCTAGGTCTGAGTAACCAAATTCAACTCCTTCGTCCTCGGGCGTTGTTAGATCCATGACTTGCTCATCATTATTATCGACGTTCGTATCATCCGAATTGATGGCTTGGAGATTCTGTAGAGAGGTGACCAAATTGGGACGAGTTGGATGGGTTCTCGGTACCGGCATCGTTACATTATTCTGATCTAGAGAACTTCTGCGACTGACTACAAGATTTATCGGGGGTGCCGCTCTTTCCTGCAATAGGTTTAGACGGCTTATTGATTTGGAACCACTGTAAGTCGGAACAGAAGTTCTTGAGCTGTTTCCAACGGCATGTAGAGTAACTTGATTGTTCGTCTTGAAACGGTCTAGCAGAGAACTGCTGGCAGGCGGGCGTTTCAATAGACTCGTTGCGGAGTTTGTGGTAGACAAGATTGGATATGTTGGTTGTTGATTGAGTAGGATCTTGGTAGGTGAGTTTGAGCTGGTACCCGCCTGCATGAGAGTGTCTGTGACCTTATTTACTATAGTTTCGACGGAAGCCATAGCGCCCAGGCCGACATCTCCGCAAGCTAAGCGCTTTTCGATGCAGTCAACTCTGACATAGCCGAAAGACTGTAACTTAGCCAGATGCTCGCGGGTTATTGGGTGATCGTACATGTGTACATTCATTGCGGGACAGTAGATTAGCTTTTTAGTGGTGTCCCAGGCACGTACAATGCAAGTCAAGAGATTGTCACAAATTCCATTAGCAATTTTGGCCATGGTGTTCGCGTCTAGGGGAGCTATAACCATGACATCTGCCCATTTTCTCAATTCGATATGTAGAATGGGGTCACCCATCTTGGTCCAATTAGTCCACTCGTCAACGTCGTCATGAACATCAATCGTTTGATCATTGAGGCCTTCTTTGATCTGCTTTTCGCTGACAAAATGTTTGGAATTTTCCGTCATCACAACCTTAACTGAGATCTTCGCTTGATAAGTTTTTCCATCGCTCTTACTAACGTAAGGTTGAGGAAATGGTGCTCTGAGCTCTCTGATGAGTTCAATCAATTTGATGGCTGCAACACTACCTGTGGCGGCTACGAGTACGTTGAATATCTTAACATTCTCGTCGTCTTTGGGGGTGCCATTAGACGGCTGGCGGGAGGGTGATGGTTTCTGAGGCGATCCGTTCGTTTTTGGTGCCTCATCATCAGCTTGACCCGCTGGTGGCTCAAATCTTTGACTGCTTCTCTGGTTCCTCGTCACTGGCATTGTGGTGATTCGTAATATTTTCAGTTCGGTTTCTAGTAATTACAGTAATGGATAATTTGAGATTAGACTGAGGCTATGATAATATGTGGCGATATTTGTCTTTGGGTATCTTTGATTGTTGCAACTTGAAGGCATGCAGTTTTCTAAGGAGGTTCTCAGGCTGGCGTGAGGGTATTGTTTTGATATTAGTTTGCTGTATCTTTTACAAATCGAAAGGCTAATAAGGCGTCAACTTCAGAGTACATTTAGTACCTGCCGAGGACGTGTTTGGTCATGTGGGACGAGAAAAAGGGCCCACACGACGATGAGGGCCAGGGGCGAGTTGCTGTTTTAGCGAAATTGCTTGTTGCGGGTAAGCTGGGTGCAGAGATGTTGAGAGGCCGGCGTGGTACCAATGTTGTTGATGTGGGCCAAGTCAATTAGTTGGTAACCGGAATCTGGTTAGTGTTCTATTAGTCACTATTAGTACAATCGCAAAGTTGATGGGTCGCTCGGCCGAATGGCTAACAATGACCGCCGTGAAACCTGCTCCAGGTGGGCCGCCCGTGTTGGTTGGCTGGCGTGCATTTGATTAATGCGCCTGCAATCTTTCACGTCCCCGACCCGACACACGGGCTACGCCCCTTTTCGCCCCAGACCAGCGCGACGAGCGCGCACTTCCCACAACCGCCGCCGTCGCCGCGGTCGCCGCGGTCGCCGTCGCCGCCAACGCCGCCACAGAGCCAAGCTGAGGCCGCCAACGCCGCCAACGCCGCCAACGCCGCC
>SNVD02008899.1:0-34380 GCA_013180625.2 Boswellia sacra | reverse complement strand
CACACACAAAATTTACCATGACACAAGTATGAAATGATAGGAATTTGTTCGGACACGATCTGTTATTAGGTTTATTTCTTGTTATAATATGAACAAATCCGTTTACAACAAGTTAAGAATTATTACATGAATGAAGGAAAAAGACTATAAATTATCTACATATAAAAGTAGATATATAGTTCAAATCTTGTTTAGAAATCATATGTTGCATATAAAAAAGTAAATGCATATATAAAGGTATCTTAATTCTTTATATTTTTGCAAACTCAATTACATGGACCATATAACAAACATATGGAATCTATTTCTAAATATTACATTGATGACAAGGATGTGGTGGGACGATCAAATGGTCTTGGAGGAGAGCTGAGGAAAGGCTTTGGTGGGATTTGCAAGGCTTCAATGCTTCCTCGCAACATGTGTATTACCTTATTTATGGATGGCCTATCCGATGGGTAAGTTTGGATGCACCACAATCCTACTATAATCATCTTTTGAGCAATCTCATTTTCCTCCTCGTTATTGACGCCATGCCATCTTAATCCATTGCCTTGCTCGACATGCCTATAAATCCAATGTGGAAAATATATCTCACTAGTATTAACCACTTCAACAGCCAAGTTTTTTTTCCCTCCAACCATCTCCAAAACCATCATTCCATAACTATAAACATCAGACTTATGTGAAACTTGTCCAAAATTTCTACTAAAAACTTCAGGAGCAATATAACCAATTGTCCCTCTAGCCTCCAACATTGATACAACACTCTCCTTTTCAAGGCATAGTTTTGCAAGCCCAAAATCTGATATTTTTGGACAGAAATCTTTATCAAGAAGAATGTTATGTGGTTTTATGTCAAAATGCAAAATCCTTGTGTTGCACCCACGATGCAAGTACTCGAGGCCTCTGGCTATTCCTATTGCAATTTGGTATAGTTTTTCCCACCCTAAATTTTGACTAATCTCTGAAGTACCTTCATTATGTATGAATTTGTCAAGTGACCCATTGGGCATAAACTCATAAATAAGAGCTCTTTTCTGACCCTCTAAACAAAAGCCCAACAGTGTGACAACATTAACATGGGATGTTCTACTAATACTTGCAACCTCGTTAATAAATTCTTGCCCATTCCCTTTTGACGTTTTTAACAGCTTCACTGCTACAAGATGGTCGTTTGATAACTCCCCTTTGTACACATCTCCATAACCTCCTTGACCTAGTTTACACATGAATGAGCGGGTCATTTTCTTAACATCTGAAAATGTATACCTTTTGGGAGCTAGAGGTCCATAATTTCTAATGAAGGCTTCAAGATCTTGATCCAATGCTACATTCCTTATTAAAGAAGACGTTGACATAATCAATGAGTTCATCTTCTTCTTTCTACAATTATAAATAAGTATACAGAACATGATTGTTAATCCAATCAATGTAGCAAAAACACCTGTGAAAAGAAACAAGTAATGTTTATTACCATAAGAAAACTAAAGATAATTGTAAATAATTATGCCACTTGAGTTACTAATGGGTGAGACTCAATTGGGGACCTATATTTTCTAGTGAGTTGGTGGGAATATTTATTAATAGTGAAATTTATGGATAAATAATATGGAATTCGTATAACACATCCCTTGATGGGTTTTCAGTTCTTGATCATAGAATTCTCATACCATAATGAGTCAACATTTTTGGTATGTTGAAAGTGATCATTAGAGAAAACTTAAGTTTCAAGGTCAAGATGTAATTAAATTGATTGAATAGTTGAGAGATCAATTTAATTGACAATGTGGTACATAGGATTATGAAGTAACGAATCAAATGGCATGGGCCAAAATTTATATTTGACTATTATCCTTCATAGCATGCAAACAATTACAAAGTTCAATTCCAATATTTTGTTAGAGTAAATTTATAATTAAATAATTTGATCTATTCAATTATGGACCAAATTATTGTAGCCGCTATAGTATGTATCCATATGATCCCCAAGCAAGTTTATTTAATTGACTCCACCACTATTCTAGAAAGATAATTAACAGAATAAGCCTTGCCCATTTGAGTTCAAACTCAATCTAAAAGAGGAAACCGTGTTAATTTTGAATTTGGATTTACGATTTTTAATTATTCAGTAATTAAAAATAAATTCAAAGAATTTAAAACTAATATATTTTTTTATTTGAATTTGGATATTCTTAATAACAATAATAAGAATAAATTCACTAAAAGCTCAGTCATTATGATTATATACAGGCATTGATCAACCAATATTTTAATATAAGCTCCAGCCAGACTCCTGTATCTAATTTCTAATCAAATTGCACCTATAGGAACGCAATTAGTAAAGTAAAACTGGGAAACGAAGCTGTCTGATTACAAGGCAAGAAAAGAACTAGCAATGAATGATTATAAACTACGTGCATATCTTATGAGCTGATGTTGCTAAAATATGATAGGGAAAAGCAAGATTCATAAAAGTCCCCTATTAATTAAAAGTTAACAACTCAAATAATAGATATTAAGCTTTTGGAAAGCATATTATGTTCATAAAATCAATATGCAATTTGTAGAATATTGAACGATAGAGTTAATAAATTGATAGCAAATGCCCAGGACAAGAAATTATATGAGAAGATTAACTAAGCTGATGGAAGCTGATATATTACCTATAACAACCTTCAATTTGTAGTCCGTTCCTTGACCTGCATCATTCAAGGTGATAAAGAGTTAAAGCATGGCAACTTTAATTAATTTACAACTTTATATATTCTATGATGACGAACGGGGTTCCTCAAATTAAAAGAAAGGGAGGGAGATGTAGACAGAGGAAATTGGAGAAATAATAGAAGAAATTTGGGGAAGAAATAGAGTGAAAATTAAGGAAGAAATAATCTTTTACTTAAAGATCAAAAAATCAATAATAACCAAGTTTGCCAAAAATAATATAACTAAAGGCTCCCATTTATAGGACCTTAAAGTATAGTTCTACTATGAAATATAATTCCATTAGGAACTGGAATACTAATCCTAGTTTAACTAGAAAATACCAAAATTATATTCTAAACAAAATAGTAAACCATTAATTAGGAAAATAACTCAAATTAGGATTACTCTCAATTTAGAAAGTCAAAATCCCTAATAATAGTCAAAATCCCTAATTAAGTAAAATCCCTAAAATCAAAATTAAAATCTCTAATTTATTCTTAATATATCCTACATCAATTCTCCTCTGTTTGAATGAACTCGACTGCTGGCGAGTTGTCAAGGAGGAAGTTGCAACACACAAGGAAACGCCACGTCTTATCTTGTACGATCATTAGAAAGTCATTAATCCACATCTTCACTTCATAACGATCCAATATTAATAGCACACATGATCGAAAAATTACTGATGCTTTAGTGGTCTTCGATCTTGGTAGAGAAACAATAATCACCATGGAAGACTTCACCTTTGACCCAATGATAGGAGCAGAAAAACTCAAATATAAATCACAATCTATGAAATCAACTTGTTGAATGATTTCATGAGATTCTTCACATGTAGGCTCCACATCATCAGAAGAATTCATCTTGCCCTCGATCTCAATACCACCTCTAGATGTATGGCCATCTTCAAAATCAATCTCGCTTGCCTCATCATCTCCACTAGAATCATCACATTCATCCTCTTGGTTCTTAGGAGTTGCACCAAAAATCTCTTGATTCCTATGTTTTGTAGATGACTCCAAATTAGAGTTTTGTTTTGTGAGAACGGAAGCTTGTAAGACTTTTAAAGCTTCTAATATTTCTGTCACTTTATTTTTCAAAGCATCTATCCTATTTTCTGAGTCTTGTATCATTAAGAGTATTGAAGTTTGTAATAAATAACACATTGTAGATATCGACAAGAAGAGTATAATGATGTCGCGATGAATAGTAACTCTGGTGAATAGTAACTCCGGTGAGCAGTGACTATAACTTTTTTTTTTAATTTTTTGGATTGAAGGGGTGATGGAAATGAAATTGAGGTAAAATAAGTTAATGGTAGTAAGAGGTTTAGGCTTTATAGGTTGAACAAAAAGAAATTAAAGGATAAATAATATAAGAGGGGATCAAAAACACGCTCTCATACCAATTGATGAGGAACGGGATTCCTCAAATTAAAAGAAAGGGAGGGAGATGTAGACAGAGGAAATGGGAGAAATAATAGAAAAAATTTGGGGAAGAAATAGAGCGAAAATTGAGAGAGAAATAATCTTTTTACTAAAAGATTAAAAAATCAATAATAACCAAGTCTGTCAAAAATAATATAACTAAAGGCTCCTATTTATAGGACTTTAAAGTATAGTTCTACTAGGAAATATAATTCGATTTGGTCGTAGCCACAGCACCCACCACTTGCCTCACAACCGCTACAATTATGTGCGGTCCAATTCAAGAGGAACCCTCTCTTCAGAATTTCATTATAATTCATTTCGTACACCTTAGATCCACTCCCACTGTGTTCAGAATTCACTGGTGCGTAAACAGAAGACTGGCAGGACTCAATCGGATAGCTTAGCAAATACTCATGAACAATAGCAAACGAGTAGTGTGTATCATTGGTAGCACAACTTATAGGATATGTACCATACTCGGGAAGCTTCTTGGTGCAGTTGTACAAAAATAGGATATTACTATTATCAAGACTATTACCGAATGGAGTGCGAGCAAGAGTTAGATGGTGCGGAGGAGTCGGACATTTGTCCCCAGAGGGAGCAGAATTGGCCACGAGAAGTGAATTGTTACCACAGAAGATATCCTTGATCATACAATCATCATTGGAAATGTTGAGTATAGGATTTTGTCGTTACATGTGATCCCAAAGCTGGGATAGCCATAATAGGATTCTTGTTCGTCAGAAATCCAAAATGGGAATGTTATATTAAGGCCATTGCCACAGGTTCTGGGTGCGCAGGCCTCAAATTTTTGGTCAGCAGACAAAGTTAGGGTGGTGGCTAAGGTGGCCACGAAGATGAAGATAAAAACACATTAATGAATAGATGTTGTGAATGTGGAGAAGTTCCGGGGATCCATCTGGGATGGAAAGCTGAAAGGAAAGAAATAACAAAGCAGAAAAAGGTGTGGAATTGAAGGGAAAGCATGAAGGAAAATTCAAAGTAGTCGGTACGGCTTTGTTGAAGACTTCTGAGTTTATTAGTTGTTTTTAACTTTGGTTTTCGTTGTTAGATTATAACGCGGTGTTCTTACTGTGGAACTCAGACGCCAAGTGACAAATAAAGCTTCAAAGAAAAGCAAATCCAATGTGCAATATTACCAAACTCACGAGTGGGACAAAATCAACTTATGGGCCAACAAATTGTTATACCAAAATTGTGGTACTTTTTGAAAAGAAATTGTGAAGTCAACAATGATCATTGAGTGGATGTTCATTTTACAGAATTTCCAACCAAGTAAAATGATTAATTTGCAAATATGATATTGGTAAAGAAAGTTTGACCAAGTTTGGCCTATGGAGACCTTAAAGATGCAAAGACAATAATGGGTATCAAGTCCTTGAGGGATGTATGAAATTTGAAGTGTTAAAGAGAGTCGGTAAGGGGTGCTTTTGGTACAAAGACAAAGCGATTCTAAATTTCTGATGTAGTGTATTACGTGACTGAGGCTTGGTTGGTTGAATAAAAATGTGAAAGGAGACATGCAGATATCTTTTGGCTAGGTTGGGTTCCCCTGGATATTCTTTTTCAAAGAATAAAAAGAATATAAATTGAAGAAAATACCTAATTTATAATTGATGTTGATAACGACGGGAGTACACGATCATATTGTATTTTGAATACGCATATATATCTTTTTAGATTTGAACTGATAATATTACTTGTAAAAAATAGATAGAGAGATATTATCTTGATTAAACAAAATCAATTAATAAAATATTTTATTTGATGATCATAAATGAGTGTTTAGAGTATATTTTTTATGAATTTAATATTTTTATTTTTAATAAAATTTAAAAATATGTGATTGATTTTAAATTATTTTAAATTTTAAAATAAATATACGATTAAAATTAAATATAAATTATATTAAAAAATATATAATATAAAAATAAAATTTATATTCATAAAAAAAAACCTTATTTTCTCAATTACTTTGGTAAACTTGACATTTACTCATAGACACCCCACCCACCAAAAAAACGAAAACCCCCTTTGGAAGAATTGAAGTAGATGATTTGACAGAAAAAGATAACCATTAATGACATGTGAGGGCCACAAACTTGGCTAAAAGGCAGCTTCCCTGCTTTTTCACTCGTAGACTTTGACTCATTCAAAGAAAACTCCCATTGTCCCTTCTATGAAGTTCCAAATTGTATTAAAGAGACATGACAAAATGTCAAGTCAACTAAAGTAGATTACCATGATGATTTTTCTCGTCAAAGAAGTGATATTTATGAATTAAAACTAGCTTTGAGTATGACCCGGAAACAAGTTTAGAAAATAAAATAAAATCATAACCAATCAAATTAAAATAGCTAAATGAATAAGCTACTGATATCTTTAATTTATAAATTGCTGAGACACACTTTGTGGACTCAGGACATCGCTTAAGACAGAAGAGACTAGACTCCGATGCTGATAAAATAATAAATTGTCTATACATTGAGTCTTCTGGTGTGCTTCACTCAGGGCCGACTGCTGAGCCCAGTTTAGACTACTTCTATAAATTAATTAATTTTCTCCTAAAGCAATATTTTGCACGAGTTGTTTTGCTGTTTAATTATGAACTTTAATCAGAAAAGGAAACTATGTTGGTGCTATTAATTATTAAATACTCGATATGTAGTCTATAATAATGTAATATAAAATACGAATCATGTAAATTAAATAACTTTTAAATAATATGCTCGAGTTTGATTAATTCTTTACAACCACCTCCACCCGGTTGTAAAAAATCTTAAGAGATTTCCCCAAGATTGTGTGGAAATTAAGAAGATGAGCATATATTTACAAAGTCTATTGACCTTAATAGTGAAACCAACGACCAACAATATAATATATATGATGGTAAGAAGATGAGCATAAGGTTAATCTATGAATAAGGACATGCGTACCAGGAGGACAGGTTAGGGGATGACGTCCATCACGGCAAAGGCACACAAAATTATTTGACGAATCGTAATCAGATCCGCATATCCCTCTTGAATCCAAACATCGAGAACAGGATTCATTGTCTGCATTATACTCCACTTCAAATCCTTGATGCAAAGCCTCTGTTAGCCAATCATTTTCTTCAAGACCAAGGGTACGGAGATAAAGGAGATCATTAGCTAGTATGGGGACTTTAATAAACCCATTACAATATATGTTGGTAGGATTTGGAAACAGATCATCAACGCCATCAACTATGTAATAGCCAGCCCATTCATCATTGTCTGTTGGACATCTGTATTTATTTGGGATGCTTTCTAATTTACCGGGTTCCGAACAACCGTAGAATAAGCTGAGGTTATGATATGGAACGTTTGGAAGGTAATTGAAAGTCGTGCTAGTGTTGTGAGGTATTAGAGGACAAAAATTGTCCCACAGATCGTCACGAGCAATCTTCATTGTTTGCTGATTAGGATCTATGCTTAGAACTCGAAACGTTTGAGGTCCAGATTCTATGGTAGTGTATTCCTGATCTTCATGACACTTGAGCTCGAATCCTTCACTACCACAATACTGATGAGACCTATTACTTCCTCCCCAGAAAGGATACCGAATGCCCTGTATCGACCCACAAGAGTAGGGGAGACTGCAATTTTTGTACTTCTCGTCATCTTCCGAGTAAGATGACGGGATGGCGATGGAGATGCAGAAGAGAATGAATATGAGTTGGAGAAGAAGCGGCGGGAAGAGATGGTTGCCCATGCTATGCGAGGTCATGGAGATAATTAGGAGATTTAGGTAAGATGAGAAATTTTATTATCTTTATACGATGACGGGAAGAGAATACTAAAGGCAATGGTAGGCCAACATTTCAAAGGAAAGTGATGGTGGGAATTTTATAATAATGTAAACAAAGAGACTAGTTTAATCGGTTTGACCACGAAAGCTCAACACGATAGAATTTTCCAATATGGCACGTATGTAGAGAGAGAACGAGATGGGCTGTGTTGACTTCATATTTTTTCAGTTTAATTTTCTCGAGAAAAAATGTCACTACAACAATTTTTTACATATTTATTACTTTATAATTTTTTATTTGACAATTTTTAAAAAAATAAAAAATTTAACTATATTTTAAAAGTCAAACCTATCAATTCATCTTATTTATCACTTTTTGTCTTTATTCAATCATATATATATATATATATATATATATATATATCACATTTTTATAAAAGTTTGATATATATGTGAAAATATAATTTTTTCTTTTCCCTCTCAAATTTCCCTCTTTCTTTTCATTTTTTCTTTCAAATATGTGAATATAAATTTAAAATTTCTGTAAATTTATCTAAATATAATTAAACAATATAATTTTATTTTTAATCTAAAATTAAAAATAATTTTTAAAAATCTTTAAATTAAAGATAACATTATTATATGTATGAAAAGAATAAATTTTTAAATATTAAATTTTAGAAAAATAAATTTTTAAATGTGAAAATTTTATGAAATAAATAAAATTATTTTTTATTTTTAAAGTGATGAAAATCATATTATTTAATTGCTTTGATGAAAATTAAGCAATTAAAAATATCAAAAAATCATTTTACAATAATATAACTTTTTAAATATGTAAAAAATTATTACAATTTATTTTAAAAATTAAATTAAAACATTTAGTGCTCTAAAAATTATAAAAAATTAGTCTAATGGTGTAAATGAATAAGTTTGAAATATAAGGACTGAACAGGGGATGATTTTGATAATTTTTAATACATAAGGATTTCCTTGAATTTCACAACTCTATATAGAGAAAATGAAAAAACCCCAGCCGTAATCTCCTAGATCTAAATCCCTAATTCCTAAACCTTCCTCCACTCTACTATCCTATGCCACTGTCCACTCCACCGTCCTTGGCCACCTCCAACTCCACCCTGGGCATATGTGATTCACGGCCACTATGCCGATGCTGGAGAGGTGGCAGCTCATCTGTCCGGAGCCCTGAACGTGCCAATGGTGTTGTGTATGGAAACTCGTAGCCAGAAGCTGGCAGAGGCCTCCTCAACTGCCCCTTCGATTTCATCTTGTTCCTCCGATCCCGCCACTCGTTCGCACGCTAACAAAAGACCTCGTTTAGCTTCTGCCCAAACAACTGCCACAGCCTCTTCCTCTTCCGCGATAGCCGCCACAGCTACCAGCACGCAATCCCGTCACCCACATCCCCTATCTATGGACCCTACCAGTGAATCCTCCAGTTCACGACACTCCCGCCGCGCCAAAGTTTCCTCAAACGCCGACAATTTCGCTGATAAAGGCAAGGAGAAAGAACATAATAACAACAACAATTATAATAATTTCGATTTGGGCAACACGGGTCGGGCCCTCGGTTTGAATATGGATACGGGTATGGACGACGATGGCAATGACAGCGAGGGTGGAGTGGGAATTTTGCACCAGAATCTGACGTCAGCTAGCAGCGTGTTGCAAGGGTTGTTAAGGAAACTGGGAGTTGGGTTGGACGATCTTTTGTCGCCATCAGCGATGGGTCGGCATCATCCTCGCATTAGAGCGGGAGATTGAAGAAGAATTTATCGAGGTTGAGAGCAAACGGTGAAGAAAGGAAGCAAGTGGAGGCTCTGACGCAGCTTTGTGAGATGCTGTCGATTGGGACCGAAGAGAGTTTGAGTACTCTCTCGGTAGACTCATTTGTGCCTGTGTTGGTTGGGTTGTTGAATCATGAGAGTAATCCTGATATTATGTTACTCGTGACTAGGGTGCTTACACATTTGTGTGATGTGCTGCCCTCTTCTTGTGATATTTGCACTGTAATAACATTCTCGTATCATTCATTGTGTACTTTATGTATTTTATGGCCTTTTCTATTTTCTCATTATGATAAGTTTGTTGTAATTAATGTATTTTTTTTTTTTCACTTGCATGCATCTTGGTCTAGTTTGAAGCTACAGGCAACAATCGTTTATTATAAATCTGATGAATCTCTTAATTAGTTGGATAATGTGTGATTGCTGAAACAGTGCCATTGGTTTTAGAATTGGCATATAAGTAATCAGAATTGACATTTTGATTGTAGATACCTGAGGTTTTCTACTATGCGCAAAAAGCAGTGCTTCATCCAACAGGTCCTCTATTTGTTCAAGAAACTCAAGCTTTAAAGCCCCGGTGTGTGAAAGCCTTGAAGCGTATCTTTATTCTTTGTGATCACGACAGGGATGGTGCCCTCAGTGATGCAGAGTTGAATGATTTTCAGGTTCATTCTCCTTCTCATATTTTGCCTAGGTTGGGAAAGGGAGTGTCGATTTGTCCTCTATTTAATGTTCTTTTCATTAATGTGTTTTTTGAATTTGATGCCATAATGTTTAAAACAAATTTACTATAATATGTTGTATCTTGTTCTTGAGGTTTGTGGAGGACCTAATAATAGTTGTAACAGGTCAAATGTTTCAATTCTCCATTACAACCTTCTGAAATAGTGGGTGTTAAGAGAGCCGTGCAAGAGAAATTATGAGAAGGAGTTAATGATCGTGGTCTTACATTGGCTGGTTTCCTTTTCCTTCATGCATTGTTCATTGAAAAAGGACGTCTTGAGACAACGTGGGTTGTCCTAAGGAAATTTGGATATAACAATGATATTAAACTTGCTGATGAATTAATTCCATATTCATCATTCTAACAAGCACCTGATCAAGTAATCTTTTGTTGAACTCCACAAATGATTGCAACTACCATAGTACACATCGTGTGACCTTAGCTATTGTTATTTTGTTATCTATTTTTACATCAGTTTTATGGTTGGTTATGGAATCTGTATAAACTTTAAAGAAGCATTATCGAAAATTAGAAAAAAGAAGTTACAGACATTATTTGTTGTTGTGGCTTTCAAGCACTAGGCTCATGATATATTAGACTTGATTTTACTGAAAGCAGATTTAGATTTCTTGATGTTCTTTGATTCTAGCTATGAATTTAGTTGTCAAGATGCTCAAGTAAATTTAAGTTTTTGCTTGATGCAAAACAATTTCCCTGGAATGATGTATAATGGTCTTTTTAGTTGCTGGAAATGGAGAGAAAGAGCTTGGGCTAGTTTATGCCCTTCTCTTGCTGGTGGTGGAAACTGGGAGATTAGCCCTTGATTGCCTTGATCCTTCTCCCAGCTCTATCTGTGCCCTCCCAATTCAGGATTTATATTTTTTTTCTGAAGTTTCTGATACATGGAAACCATTATCCTTTCGTCTTTTTCAGATATCCTATTTCAGGATTATCTGAATAGTTTATGATTATAATTTAGCATAGTGAGTCAACTACTATTGGGAACCCAAGACAGCCAATAGAAATCATTATATTTGTAGTAGGGGGCCAAATGTGGGTTACAGGTTGGTACTCTGAAACGTGCTTTTTAGAATGTAGCAGTTACAAGCTCTAAATCTGGTTGGTAGTCAATGAGATAAAATCTAGATGGTCAGTTACTAGATTCGCCTTGAAATCCCATTTTGTTTGTAAAGGTTGACTTCTATGGTGTGACATCTACCTAGTCTAGTTTTCAATTAAAACAATGTGTGTGTGTGTGTGTGCGTCTATATATATATATATATATATATATATATATTTTTTTTTTTTTCTATATCATTATTTGTTCAACATTTGCCTCAAGGTTTAATGCTTATGTAATTTTTGTCTTAACTTACTTTTGGTTTGCCCTTTGTGTAGAGTGTGGAGCTGACTAGTGAAGCTATTGACTTTTTAAAGGGAACCTTTGAATTATTTGATGCTGATAGTGTATGTATTGACCTGTTTTGTGGTGAATTGTTTATTTATATATTTATTTTTATAATTTTGTCATTAAGAAGGTTTCCATTTTATGTGCACAATGAAAGCCTTCATTTTATAGAAAATATTCAAGTTCAGAAGGGTCACATGCCCCTTCTCATTCCTTCTTAGCTTTGCCACTGCTTAGATTAGTAAATATGCTTTAATTGTTGGCTTTGGTTTTCCTTTATTCACATCAATGTCTTTTTCTATTTTTTGCATATTTGAACTGCTGAAGTTTGAAGAAATGTTTTATGAAGTTTGTTCCTTTAGATCTTTTCATTCTTCCTAGTTTTAACAAATAAAGAAGTTCTCTCTGCCTCTTTCTCTAACCTCAAATGTCAAACTTCTATATATTAGCAACTATGTAGCTGGTTTAGTTCTTTGACTTAGTGCATTTGCTTTTGTTTTCAGGCGTGTAAAAAAACCCTTCTGTTGCGGGAAATCCCTGGGGATGGAGTTGGAAAGCTGCTTTCTAGTAAAGATTCTTTGGCTGCCTGTGATGTAGCAGTATTTGTTCATGACAGGTAAAGAGAGGGTTGGAGTGGTCATTACTTCCTATTATCTAATGACTCTAATCTCATAAAATCTTTTAAATTGATGTGTTTCAGCTACTTTAAAATCTAGGACTTAAATGTGGACAATTGTTTTCAGCTTTACAAAAGGCTTTTTATCTTTATGGATGAGAATGTCAAAAAATTTTGACCTCTTTTTCTTAATATATTTTTTAAATATGTGTGAGCATGTGATGCACATTGTTTACCAGCCATGACTATGAAGAGCCAGAACATTTTTTATTGTTATGTAATGAACTCTATAGTGATGCCATTTGCTTCTGCAGTTCTGATGAGTCCTCGTGGAAAAAATCAACTGAATTACTTGTAAATATCGCAAGTCATGGTGAGGATACTGGCTATGAGGTGCCTTGCCTCATTATTGCCACAAGAGATGATCTGGATTCATTTCCAACAGCAATACAAAATTCCACCAGGGTATTCACTTACATTTTTCTATATTTTTTGGGATATTTCACTGAGAGCAGTGATTTTTATTTTCTTTAATTGGTTTAGGAAATCTTCATCATTATGCATTGATCTGAAGGGTCTTTACCCAAATTAGTACTTGTCAAAACAGTTTCTTGTTGATCTTCTTTTTATCCTTCTCTGATATTGTGAGCAATTTTGTTTGCTTTCTAGGTAAAGATGTCCAAATAGTCGGTGAATGTTTATCAAGACTTTTTATTTGATCATTAAGTGACAGAGTAAACTAATCAATTTCCGTATTTCAATCTTACATATGAACAATGGTCCACACATGGTGTTCTTTAGAATTTAGTGGAGTTGTGAGTTTTGTGTGCTTATGTTGCCCTCATTGCTTCAGTAAAAAGCAGCTGTTCTATAATCATCCCTATTGTTGGATTCCCTTATTTTTCCTTTTAAATCTTTACTTTTTTGGAGTTGGGCTGACAGTGGAGTAACATATTTTGTTTGAATATTTGTTTTTTTAGGTAGTCAGGATATGGGAATAGAGGCACCTATACCTATTAGCTCAAAGTTGGGTGATTTCAATCGTATATTCAGGAGGATTGTAGTTGCAACAGAACACCCACATTTGAGCAATCCTGAAACTGAAGCTGGGAGAACTCAAATATTGTGTTGCTTTATTACAAAAAAAGTTTATTTAACATTCCAAAATTGTTATCTTATTTTACTTTCATTGGGAAGTTATGAGTTTTATGAGAAATTTGTTTAATGTGACAAATGATACAGATTATGAATTTTTTAAATTTTTTAAAATACTTGTTACATACATATATATTAATTTTTTTAAATACTTGGCAGTTAAAAACTGCCAAGTATTTTTTTAATTTTTAAAACTATTATACTTGGCGGTCAAAAACCGTCAAATATATTTTTTTTTATTTTTAAACCTATTATACTTGGCGGTCAAAACCACCAAGTATAGTCTGATGTATATTTAACACTTTGACTGACCATCAAATATAGTCAAATTAACTATATTTGATGGTGCCATTGGTGGCGATTTTAAGACAGTCAAATATGATTATTTTTCTTATAGTGTGTGATAAAATGCCAAGGTGGCTGATGATAGAGTTAACAAAAGATGGCCAGAGTTGCTTTAATTGAAGCTACGAATCATACTACCGCTGTTCATATCAACTATTGAAGGATCATAACATAACGTATGTTTAGGGATATAAGTCACTTTTATGAGTTTTAAAACATATCTCTTATATTGAAAATATTGACCTCTTTTCGTGTTTTAAGGTTCAATAGAAATATCACAATTTCATTCATGAATAAGTCAATAATTTAATTATTTTACCTATATATTTATATATATATTTCATTTTTAAATAAATGGATAGGCTCAACAGTTTTTTAAATTATTATTTAACGTTAAACTTATTAGCTCTATTGTTTCAGTGACAAGATACCCTCATTAATTTACTATAGGTTAATTTCTCATCCGGGAAAAAAATAGTAATTATACTCTTCTTAAATTTTAATATCAAATAACTTAGTAAGTATGTATCATTTATTGTATGAATCATGAGATAATGTGTTAGTATATATATGTATACACACACACATGAATCTTAATTGTCACAAAATTTCTTGAACTATTATATTAGTAATTAGCTATTTCCAAAACAAGAATGTTTATTTTCGCATGGGTACAGCTATCTATTGTGTGGTCTGCTTTCTGTACATGAAAGGGACATTTCAAAGAGTTCTTAATGTTCAGGGTCGAGACCAATGAAAGCTACTGGGAGTTTAGAATTTTTTGAGTGCCATGATTTTTATTGCAAGCCACAGAAGTCGACAAAATTAAAATAAAGTAAAGCTTTAACACACTGTGAATTTGTTTTTTAAATGGCCATATTAATATTTAGAAGATTTGACCAAAAAAATCCTTAGAAATTTTTTTTGGTTATTTGGTTTTATTTGGTATGACTTTTCTGAAAATAGAGTTATATACAGAAATAAAACTTCAAAAAAAAAATTGTTTGATTGTGAGTTTTACAAAAAAGTACAAATTTAATTATGTGAGTTTAAAAGTATTTTCCAAATAATATATTACTTAAAATATTATATTATAAAGAAAAGATAAATTAAATTTTTTAAATAACGGAAATGATATTTTAACGCAAATTTTTTGGACACAAAATTATACAAATTCCTAGTTATTGATTCATAAAATCCAACGATTAAGATGATGGATGAGTTAGTAGCATTAAATACAATCTTTTAATTTCAAACCCCAATCATTGAATTTTGTAATATCTGTTAGTGTCAAACGTGACACCTTGGCATGTGTCATGCACATAATTATTTTGGACAAACTTGTAATTAAAACAATGGTTTATATTCTCCCTTATTTTACTGATTTTAGAAGTCTTTATTAGGAAGTATTAGATTCATATTGAATATCTTTCATTAGATTATGATATTATTCTAGTATCCTAGTTCACTTATGAGTATATTCTATTTGTGTCCTAATTTACTTAGGAGTTTATTTATATCAGTTTCTATATTATTGATCATTATCCTATTCTTACCAATTGAGTTTGATTGAGATTCTATAGGATTTTGATGAGAATGACAACTGAATTTCACACTATATATAATGTTATTTCTTATAACTTATATGTATGTGTGTGTTTCCGCATTTCAAGAAACTGAGAAGAGCTTCAATGCAAAATTGGAATGCATCTTTAATTATGTTTTATGAGAGTTTTATTTATGTGTGAGAGGTTGTGATCATGCATAAATTTTGTTTGTCTGTTTGAGTTAGCATTCACTCGAGAGAACTTGCAAGTTGAGTGTTTATATAATTCAATGTCAGACATCGTTGTTATGTATTACTTAACAGTGTATTGTTAAGTTATCAGCAATAAAGAATGGGTAGTGTCATTAGAGTTTAAAATCTTGGTGGGATTTTGTTTTACAAAGATTAGGTCAATATGTGAAAGTGAGTCAGCATTATAAACGCACCTAAAGATTATACAAATAAGAATTAGTAAACTGCACCTCTAACTTGTCCGTGGACGTAGGATTCGAACCACGTAAGTCCTCCTGTGCCATTCTATATTATAGTTTGCTGTTATATTATGTGTAACTAACCATCCTTTTAGACCTCATAATTAGTATCAGAGCAGGTTCACTAACATACAAGTGAAGAAAGATCACATTGATTTGAAGGCACAGAGTTTATACAAAATGGAGGATCCGGATCACAACCCCCAATTGTTGATAATGGTAATTATTCATATTGGAAAGTGAGAATGATGATGTATATCAAATCTCTTGATGACAGGCATGGACAAGTGTTCTAACAGGTTGAACACCACCAATACAATTGAATGCATTCGGAGCTTCACAACTAAAACCTGAGGAAGAATGGATTGATGAGGAATACATGCGTTCTAGTTGGAATTCAAAAGCACTTAATGCGATTTTTGCAGCTGTTGATCTTAACAACTTTGGTTAAATTTCAAGATGTAGAGTAACTTAAGAAAGCTTGGGACATTCTTGAAGTAAAATATGAAGGTACTGCTTCTGTTAAAAGATCTCAATTGATGATATTGAATTCCTAATTTGAGAATCTAATGATGCATGAGGATGAATCAATATCTGATTTTTATTCAAAGCTGTGTCATATTACAAATTCTGTATATATGCTTGGAAGAACTTTTACAGATGTAGGCACTACAAGAAAAATGATCTTATTTGACGGTTTTTTGCCACCAAATATAGTCATATTTGGCGGTCTTGAAAGCGCCACCAATGGCACCGCCAAATATAGTCAATTTGGCGGTCTGTCAACCTGCCAAATATACAACTGACTATACTTGGTGGTTTTTGGCCGCCAAGTATAATAGGTTTAAAAAATTAAAAAAATATATTTGGCAATTTTTTGCCGCTAAGTATAATAGTTTTAAAAATAAAAAAAAATACTTGGCGGTTAAAAACCGCCAAGTATTTAAAAAAATTTAGTAAAAAACCTAATGAATAGCATGGACTACTCTACATGGGAACATATCAATCAACACCAAAGGCAAACTTAATGGTGCAATGAAGAATTAAAACAGCTAAAATTGCAGTAAAAAAAGAAATCACCAACAAGACGTGCAATCCATTTCCTTAACGCAGTTCAACATAAAAGAAAGTTTAAATAGCACTGAGGTACATGCAAATCAGCATCTCTTAACCTCCACTATAAATCTACAAAGTATCCCACTGGTCTTTCTTGATGCCAAGCATAATAAATATAAAGAAATTTTAAAAAGCCCTAGTAAATGCAAATAATCAGTTTTTAACCAACTTTGCAATCAAAGCTACTAAGTCAGCATCCTACCAGTTCTCTTGACACCAAGCATTCAATAAGGACAAGTTTTTCCATCCATTTTAATTAAATTACTAACTAGAAAAGTATAAAAGCAATAAATGGATAGAAGGGAAATAATCAACGACAACAAAAAACCTCAATAAGCCAAGTTCCTAAGCAATGGAAAACATAAAGGAGAAAAAATTTTAAAAATAAAAAAGTGTTCAGCATATCGGAAAAGCTAGATCAAGTAAAGCTGTTTCATTGCTTCCAAACTTCCCAACAGTCGGTCCCCTACATTAAAATAGGGAGAACAGTTAGAACCAAAGACAAAAAAAGTGCATGTATAAAATAAATGAAACCATTCACCCAACATAAAAGAATAAGGATACAAAATCACATAAATCAAGTATTAGTATGTTGTTTAGACTTTTTTTAAATAAAATAAAATAAACAAGAGGAGAAAACTACCAAAAACACAAGGCCAAAGGACTAATAAGGTTAATAAAGATTTTAAATGCATAAACAATTACAAAGCAATTATAGCCTGCCAATGATACATTAACTATACAACGCAGCTCAAATAATAATAGAAAAGGCCCGTCATGAAGGCCATCAAGTGAGGTACAGCAATCCTTCAGGGCCATCAATGTATTAATTGGCAAAATTGGGAAAAAAATTGTATAGTACAAAAAACAGAAACAAATACTGAGAACAGAACAGACTCAAATCCTAAACAAACAAAAAAAATGACAATGAACACAAGTCAAAATAGATTAGAAAGCTAAGAACTACCTAAATTATATTGCTTTGCAATATGCATAGTCAAATCCCAACTCTGTTGAATTCTTTTCCGGACCTTAATAGGCTAGTAGCAAACCTTTTAATAGTTTTGTTCTCATGATAAATGGCAGTTTTGAGAAACCATTTCCCACCAGCAATCACTAACAAAATTTGCATTGTTTTGTCCATTTTGTATCAAATTGATCAAGATGGAGCTCGATTTCTGATGAGGAGACCTGTTGAAGTCCTTAAAAATATCAGCTTTCAGTAGGAATGGCATCCAAACTACTGAAAGGGTTAGTTGTGAGAGGAAAAATGCAATTTTTTTCATCAATATTCCTCGTTATGGTAAATCTCAAAAGCTTTGCACCGCCTGAGGGACAGAACAACTGAAATTCGATCAATTACCTTAGGACCAAATTTTTTAAGACTGAAAGAGTATAATGCAACAGAAAAACACATAAGTAGCCTAATTGCATAAAGCTGGATTGCATGTCAGGTTATTGTAGGACTTACTGTGTATCCACCAGAACTTCTGAAAATGAGTGATTATGGGTTCTATGTGGGGTCTAGATCTAGGGATTAAATTTGCAGACAATAAAAACCTATCCCTCAACCACATTTGAGTAGATAGAAATTTAGTACGAAGCCTAATGCCAAGTAACTTGCCCACTCAATTGCAGTCTTATGAATAAATGACAATTGCATTTGAACCAGAAATAATTGCTTCACACCTTTAAAGTGGTCAAGGACGGGTTGAGGGAGGGAGAGGATAACCCTTTTGTAGCTAATGACTCAACAGCAATAAGAAAACTTTTATCGATCATCAATCACTGTTCTATAAAAGACATATAAATTGAAACAAATTCACATAGATTGTGGGTAAACCAGCTTGGAAAAGACACCGTAACCACTTAAAAGCAGTTGTTTAACTATAAAAGTGGCATCTGTTCACCATTAATTAAATCAACTTGATTAAATTAACAATCTCCAAATAAGCAAGCAGAAGAAGGAAGAAAATTAATGTTTGAGGAGGCCTATCTTACAAATGCACAGAAAGTTGGCGAGGTCCTGGCACTCTCAGTTTGCGCCTTGATGCTGTTTTCATGGAGTTGAAACTAAATAATTGTGATTAAAAACTAACTATACAGCTTCAAAACAGCTTACACATGAGTTATTACTACAGAATCTCGTCTGTCACAAGAAAAAAGAAGATAAATACTTATATTATTTATTATTATTCGAGTAAAATGACAACTTACCTTTAGCTATTACTTTCCTTCTAAGAATTGATAGGTTTGACTTTCAAGACATGGTTAAATTTCTCACTTTTTTAAAAAACTGCCAAATAAAAAAATTGTGAAGTGACACATGCAAAAAATTCTTGTAGTGAGAAATTGTTAGTAAAATTGTTAGGTCTATTTCGAATAAATTTCAACCAAAGATATTAGCTATTGAAAAAGTGATGAACACTTAATTATGTATGCTGAATAAGAGCTTAATTCATCATATTGCATTAATAGTGTCATTAAATTCCTCAACTTAAGCATATTTGTAGTCTTTACATCATTTGAATTAACTTTCTCTTAATTTCGGTTTTGATGTAGATTCAGTAAATTAGGCAAATCTTAATGTTTTGGAAAGCTAATTCAATTATATACAAGATTGCATTTCACAAGTATCATCAAATTCATGCTCTTAGTGGACCAAAATTGGGCTTGAAGTGAACCCAACTGTAGATTCGACCCAGCTTGACCATGCCTCAGTATTTTGACTGTATCTCTCAAAATATGTATCCAAATCGTATGAATCAAGATGTTCTAGAAAGCTGAGAGAAATATCTATGACTTTCATGAAGATATGTGATTAAAATTCTAAAAAATTCAATGTCAAAATCGGTGGTCAAAGTCGATTCACCTAATTACCCAAATTGTCAAAGTTGGTGCATCTAATATTTGACAATTATTCCTTTGTAATTTGACAAGTTTGCCCCTGAATGTATCTATAAATAGAGGTGTCTTGTGACCCATTAAGGCATCTTGGCCTTGGCTAAAATATCTTGGCCTTTGCTGGGATCTTGTATTGTGTTTCTCTCTTGTGTTTTTATGCTATTAATAAATCTTCTTTTTCTTGCAATTTGTTTCCTTTCTTTTATAATGTTTTTCTAATTTCTCTCTTACTAAGGTGAAAGGGTGAAACCCTTGATATGAGAGTAAGGATTCTCTAACCCTTTAATATGTGCTTAATAATCATAATCTTGTGTTATTTATATGATTTATATTTATTTTTCTAATCAATCTTGACACCACTTGTGAAGTGAAGGTTTTGATCCATTGTCGATAATCCTTAGCACATCAAATGCTTGGATCCTTTCTAGATGTCATATGGTTCTTCCTTACCGACATGTCTAGTTAGGAACCTTGATTTGTTGTAGACATATAGAGATTGGCACACTGGATGCTTGAACCCATTTACAAGAAGTGGTATAAATATTGATAACGAAGCAAATATAATTCATATAACTAAAATGGGTTGTTTATCCTTATTTGAAATATCAAGGGCGGATCCCCTAACCTTAGCTTTCATTATTATTATGTTGATTTCTCTTGTGTGATACTTATTTATTGTTTACGAACTTGTTCTTACTTATATTTGTTGATATTATCTTGTCATCCCTTTGAATCATCCATATCATATTTGTTTACTTTATAGTTTGTAGCGCTAAAATTCCCTTCATGATCGACCCCGGTCTCATCGGGTTTATTACTTCAACACTCCTATACTTGGGAGGCAATCCTTTTTCGGATGTGTCAAGTTTTTAGCGCCGTTGCCGGGGAAGGTAAAAATTGGCGTGCAAAATTGTAAGTATTCTCTTCTCTCATTTTAAATCTTAATTTTTTTACTTTGTTGTGTGTTCATCTTTTTTCTTTTTTCTTCTCTCTTTCTTGCATGAAAATTTGGTCACGAACATCTAGTGGTAGACTTGTTAGAAGAACATCATCTTCCTTGGAAAACATTGTTAGCCCTAAGCCTACATGATAATTTTGATGATAACAATACACATTGATTCATTGAGATTTACTAACATGTTTATTTATGTGCAAGAGTAATATCATTGAAATAATTGTAAAATCAAGAAGAGGCTTATTAAAATGAAGTGTTGAAGCTAAGGAGAAGACTACATGTTAAAGGCACCAAAGTTTAAGAACAAGGATTGACTCAAGGAATGTGACACATGAACAATGTTCAATCAATTGGTCATATATATCTCTACAAATATCCAAATGACGTGATTCTTGAGCCTTTGGAAAGCTTACTCAATTTATAACATTTCATATGTTTTAATGAAATTCAAATTTCAAGTGCAAGGTTGTCCAAATCATCATGCAAGTTGAAAGACAAATGGAAGCAGCTGACATGAGCACCGAATACTCCTTTGGACATATCTTGAGCTAGAAAAATCAAAATAACTTGATTCTAATGGCATTAGAAAGAGGACTTAATGAGGCACATTTCATATGTTTTGAAGAAATTCAAATTTCAAACATAAGGCCGACATAATTGACATGCAATTCGGTGGACTGACACAGCGAAGAAAAATCAACTCACATGAGCACTGAATGCTGTTTTAGACATATCTTAAGATAGAGATATCCAAATGCTTTGATTCTTAATGTTTTGGAAAGATTATTCAAATATGCAGATCTTTTATGTTTTGAAGAAATTCAAATTTCAAACGGAAGGCTGACAGAATTATCATTCAATTTGGTGGACTGACACAAGAAAGAAAAATCAAGTCACATGAGCACCGAATGGTGTTTTGGCCATATCTTGAGCTACAGATATCCAAATGACTTGATTCTTGATGCAAATCAATTTACAGATTTTCAAATTTCAAACAGAACATTGACAAAAATGGCAGACAAGATTACGGTTTTTATGATGGGCAGAAAATTTGGAGTTGGTGTCTTCACTTGTTCAAGTTCATCTCATTTGCCTATAAAAGGAGCCCTTCTCCCATGCATTCAGCAAGACAAAGAGAAAAGAATCCATCAAGCCACAAATAAGGGAAATATCATTTTTTAGAGAGCTTTTATATTTTTTATCTACTCTTTGAGGAGAGTTGTATTTTGTTATAAACAATTATCTTTGTTCTTGTATTGTGGTGAGAGTGAGATCTTATTGTAAAGGATAAAAGTTATCCTTGAGAGAAATATTTCCTTGGTGAGGTTGTTCATCAAGAAGAACTCTTGGTGTGGTGTTATCAAGGGTTGAAGGAAGTTGCCTTGGTGAGGTTGTTCATCAAGAAGAACTCTTGGTGTGGTGTTATCAAGAGTTGAAGGAAGTTGCCTTGGTGAGGTTGTTCATCAAGAAGAACTCTTGGTGTGGTGTTATCAAGAGTTGAAGGAAGTTGCCTTGGTGAGGTTGTTCATCAAGAAGAACTCTTGGTGTGGTGTTATCAAGAGTTGAAAGAAAAAGTCTTGGTGAGGTTGTTCATCAAGCAAGTTGTAAAGATTTCTACAACTTAGTGGAAAGCTTAGCTCGTGGAGCTAGGAGCCCGTGGACGTAGGCAAGGTTTGCCGAACCACGTAAATTGAGTTTGCACTCTCTCTATCCCTTTCCTCTTTACATTTACTTGCACTTGTGATTGTTCAATATTGTTATACTCTTGATTGCATCTTAGATAACTTATATTTTCATCTTCTTCATCTTTATTCTCAAAGAAAAAGTTAAATAATTTTGAACTTTCAAGAAAAGTTTTCTAAATTCGTTTTTATAAATAAAAACCCAATTCACCCCCCCTCTTGGGTTGCCATACCTGGGTCAACAAACATGGCCGACAATCTAGTGGAGAGGCTCACGGATGAAGGGGACAACCGTTCCCAACAAAATGATCCAACCAAGAACGCTTAGAGACTACATGAATCCGGTAAGGACTAGTGCACCATCTTGTGTAGTTTCTCCTCCCGATTCAGTCCATTTCAATTTCAAACCAAGTTTTGTTCGACTTCTACCCACCTTTCATGGCCTTGATATGGAGAACCCATATTCGCACTTAAAAATCTTTGAAGAGGTGTGTAACTCCTACAGTGATCCAAATTGTAGCATAAACACCATTAGATTAAAGCTTTTTCCTTTTTCCTTAAAAGATAAAGCTAGAATATGGCTACAAAATTTGAGGTCGAATTCCATCAGTTTATGGGATGAGATGAAACAAAAATTTTTGAAAAAATTTTTCCCTACCCATAGAACAAATTCTCTTAAAAGACAAATTTTCAATTTCTCTCAAAAACAAGGGGAAACCCTTTACCAATGTTGGGATAAGTATAAGGAACTACTTAATACATGTCCTCATCATGGTTTTGAAACTTGGAGAATAGTTACACACTTCTATGAAGGGTTAACACCTCAAGATAGGCAACTAGTGGAGTTAATTTGTAATGGAGAATTTGGAGACAAAGACCCTGAGGAAGCAATTGACTACCTAGATTCCTTGGCAGAAAAGGCACAAAATTGGGACACTGCTGGCACCTATGAGGTACCAAGCAAGGCCCCAACCTCGACATCCAATAGAGGCATTTATAACCTTAGGAAAGACCATGACCTTCAAACCAAATATGCATCCCTAGCTAGAAAAGTCGAGGCTTTAGAGATGAAAAAGAGTGGTCAATTGAATTCTGTTTAAGAAAATGTCTGTAACATTTGTAATGACAATGACCATTCTACTGATGATTGCCCAACTTTGCCTGCCTTTAGGGAATGTCTCCGTGAGCAAGCCAATGCCTTGAACACTTTCAAAAGGCCAAATCACAATCCATACTCACAAACCTACAATCCCTGTTGGAGAAATCATCCAAATTTTAGTTGAAAAAATGACAATCATGCACAACCTTCACAAGTCCCTTTTCAAACACGACAAAATTTTCAAAATTCTCATGATCATGCATATGCTCCTCCTTCTCAGAATGACCTTGAAGAAACATTGCATTCATTCATTACAAAGCAAGAGACTTTCAATAGTCAAACTGCTCAAACATTAGCAAATTTGTCAGATACTCTTGCAAAATTTGCATCTACATTTAGCATCCAAGAGAAGGAAAAATTTCCATCTCAAACATTGCAAAACCCCAAAGATCAATCTAACTCAAATGTAGGGAGTTCAAGTAATCATTATTTTGACCAAGCGAAGTCAGTCATGACCCTTCGCAATGGTAAGGTTGTTGAAAAACACATTCCTAACCCTTGTGAGAAAGAAGAAGAATCGATCTCTAAAGGGCAGGAGTTTGTCAAACCAACACCTAGCGAAGAAGAAACCAAATCCTCATCTGTGCCTCCATTTCCTCAAGCATTAGCCACACAAAAGAAGCCAACTCACAATTCTGAAATCTTTGAAATTTTCAAACAGGTAAAGGTCAACATTCCCTTGCTTGATGTGATCAAACAGGTACCTTCTTATGCAAAATTTTTGAAAGACTTGTGCACTATGAAAAGAAAACTGAATGTGAAAAAGAAGGCCTTTCTAGCCGAGCAAGTAAGTGCTATTCTTTAAAACAATAATACAGTGAAATATAAGGATCCAGATTATCCTACAATTTCATGTGTTATTGGAAGACCATAAAATTGAACAAGCTTTACTTGATCTTGGTGCTAGTGTGAATTTGCTTCCATATTCGGTTTTTCAGAAACTCAATTTAGGTGAGTTAAAACCGACTTCTGTGACTCTTTTACTTGCTGATAGATCAATCAAAGTACCAAGAGGAGTAGTAGAAGATGTGTTAGTTCAAGTCGATAAATTCATTTACCCAATGGATTTTATCGTCTTGGACACACAACCAGTGGAAGTATGTAATTCAATTCTTGTCATTTTAGGGCGTTCATTTCTAGCTACCTCTAATACTTTGATTAATTGCAGGAATGGAGTCATGAAGCTATCATTTGGGAACATGACATTAGAACTTAATGTTTTCAATATGTGCAAACAACCACATGAAGAAGAAGATGAAATTGAAGAGGCTAATATGATTGAAACTATTGTGGAAGATCACATCCAAATAGGGAGTTCTTCTGACCCTTTGAAAACTTGTTTAGTGAATTCATTAGAATCAAATATGGAACTAGAACCTGATCTTTCTGATGTGTGTTCTTTATTGGATTGTGCACAGGTGATGGAAAAAAGCTCAAAATCAAGATTCGAAGAATTGGGGCAAATGAACGAAAGCAAGGAAGAGGAAGCTCCCAAGTTAGAACTAAAACCCTTACCTGAAGGACTGAAATATGCATATCTTGGGGAGAATCAGATATATCCGGTGGTAATTTCTTCATCCCTCACAAGTGAGCAACAAGGTAAGTTGATACACGTACTTAAAAGGCATAAAAATGTAATCGGATGGACTTTAAAAGACATAAAAGGCATTAACCCTTTGATTTGTACACATAGAATACATTTAGAAGAAAATGCCAAAACATCCCAACAACCTCAAAGGAGATTAAATCCCCACATGAAAGAGGTCATTAGGGCTGAAGTTCTCAAACTACTTGATGTGGGAATTATCTACCCTATTTCTGATAGTAAGTGGGTAAGCCCTACACAAGTAGTACCTAAGAAATCTGGCATTATAGTATCAAAAATGAAAAGGGAGAATTATTGCCAACTTGAGTCTCATCTAGTTAGAGGATGTGCATTGATTATAGAAAATTAAATGCTGTCACCAGAAAAGACAATTTTCCCTTACCTTTCCTTGACCAAATTCTTGAAAGCGTAGCAGGGCACTCCTACTACTGCTTTCTTGATGGATATTCAGGCTATTATCAAATTTTTATTGTACTCGAAGACCAAGAAAAGACCACATTCACGTGCCCCTTCGGCACTTTTGCATTTAGGAGAATGCCTTTTGGACTTTGCAATGCCCCAGCCACTTTTCAAAGATGCATGTTAAGCATTTTCAGTGACATGGTTGAGCATTGTTTAGAAGTTTTTATGGATGATTTAACTGTCTTTGGAAACTCTTTTGATAATTGTCTTGAAAACTTAGAAAAAGTCCTAAAAAGGTGTGAAGAAAAAGGTCTTATTTTGAATTGAGAAAAATGTGATTATATGGTCACTTCAGGAATTGTCTTAGGTCATGTGGTATCTTCTAAAGGAATTGAAGTGGACAAAGCAAAAGTGGAATTAATTTCCCATTCGCCTCCACCAAAAACAGTCAAAGAAGTCCGTTCATCCGTAGGGCATGCTGGATTTTATCGGAGGTTCATAAGAAATTTCAGTGCTATATCTAAACCTCTTTGTAACCTCTTAATAAAAGACACTTCTTTTGAATGGACTCAAGAATGTCAAAATGCCTTTGATAAGTTAATTGGACTTTTAACAACTGCTCCAATTATGCAATCTCCTGATTGGTCCTTACCTTTTGAATTGATGTGTGATGCAAGTGACTATGTCGTTTGTGCTGTCTTAGGACAAAGAAAAGAAGGTAAGCCTTATGTGATATACTATGCAAGTAGGACTTTAAATGATGCACAAATGAATTATACAACAACTGAAAAAGAACTACTTGCAGTAGTTTTTGCATTGGACAAATTTCGATTGTATTTAATTGGTTCTCCCACGATTATTTACACTGACCATGTAGCTGTGAGATATTTAATGTCTAAACAGGATACAAAACCTAGTTTGATAAGGTGGATCTTATTGCTCTAAGAATTCAACATCACAATAAAGGATAAGAAAGGAGCCGAAAATATCGTTGCAGATCATCTTTCAAGATTAACGACAGAGACATTAATTGAAACTTCACCTATCAATGATTCTTTTCCCGATGAATTTTTATTTTTCGTTGCTGTTGTACCTTGGTTTGCTAACATTGTAAATTTTCTTGCAACAGGAAAAATGCCACCTCATTGGAATGCTCAAGACAAAAGAAAGTTTTTGATCGAGGTAAAAAATTTTTATTAGGATGACCCATATCTATTCAAATATTGTCCGGATCAAATAATTAAAAGACGCATATCCGACAAGGAGGTAAGTAGTGTTATTAATTTTTGTCATTCTGAAGTATGTGGAGGACATTTTTCATCTAGAAAAACAGTTGCTAAAATATTGCAATGTGGATTTTATTGGCCCTCCTTATTTAAAGATACACATGCATTTTGCAAAACATGTGAAAATTGTCAAAAATTAGGATCCATTTCAAAAAGAAACATGATGCCTTTGAATCCCATTCTTGTTGTTGAAAACTTTGACTGTTGGGGTATTGATTTTACGGGACCTTGTCTACCGTCATTTGGTTTTGTGCACATTCTTGTTGCAGTAGACTATGTTTCAAAATGGGTCAAGGCAATTCCATGTCGAAACAATGATCACAAAACAATTATCAAATTCTTGAAAGAGAATATCTTGTGTAGATTTGGAATTCCTCGGGCCATTATTAGTGATGGGGGTACACATTTTTGTAACAAACCATTTGAAACTTTAATGAAGAAATATGGAATAACCCATAAAATTTCTACACCTTATCACCCGCAAACAAGTAGACAAGTTAAATTAGCTAATAGGGAGATAAAACAGATCTTAGAAAAAACGGTTAACCCAAATAGTAAAGATTGGTCTTTAAGTCTCAATGATGCACTTTGGGCTTACCGAACTGCTTTCAAAAAATCATTGGGAATGTCTCCTCATAGATTAGTTTATGAAAAACCTTGTCACTTGCCTGTGAAAATTGAGCATAAAACTTATTGGGCCATTAAAACATTTAACACAAACTTGAATGATGCTTGCAAGTTACGTAAACTCCAACTGAGTGAGCTTGAAGAAATCAGGAATTAGGCTTATGAAAATTCTAAAATCTACAAAGAAAAAGTGAAGGTTTTTCATGACAAATTCATTGTTAGAAAATCTTTTGAACCTTCACAAAAAGTTCTTTTATATGATTCAAAATTGCACTTGTTTCCTGGTAAACTTCAGTCTCGTTGGACTGGGCCTTTCATTGTTAAAAATGTTTTTCCTCATGGAGCAGTAGAAATTGAGAACCCAAAGAATGGTAATGTGTTTAAAGTTAATAGACAACGGTTAAAATCATTCTTTGAAAATTTTGACTAAAATGAAAAGTCCATTGCTTTAGTCGATTCTTTTTAAGGATTGATTTTTCCTGGTCAAGTGGCGGATACGGTACTCCGTGGCTTTTAAAGTCAGTTTTTCAGTTCCCTAAAAACTGTTGCTCACCTTGCATCCATTTTCTTTTCTTTTTCTTCACATGGATATCATTCTCTCAAAATCGCACAAACATTTTCCCTCTCTTCCTCAAAATGATTTGCTTAAAATTTACAAAGCTCGCGCAGAAAGACTACGGATGTTGATGTGCAAGGGTATGCTTGTTGAAGTAAGATGGTTAATTGAAGCCAAGGTTCTATTTTCTTATGAATTTTCAGATAATCTTGTTTCTCACATGCCAGGTATTGGAAAAAGCTCTTACGCCAAAAAGCGAAGAGCGAAAAGGTTATAAGTTTGTCTCAAATGTGCAAGATAGACTTGTAACCAGCGTTGCCGTTCCTTGGGATATTTGTCTAATAATTGAGAGGACAAACTACAGTTCGTCAAGAATGGACTGAGTAGAGAGTCTTTGGATGATATCCGAATGACTATTGAGACGCATTCTTGTGGACTTGTGCAACATGAAATTTTTAATTTGTGCACACAATTCGAAAATGAGCAGGAACACTATAGTCTTGGGAATCTGACTCAAAACGACCCTGTTTGCCAGTTTATAAGAAAACTAGATGGGAAGCATATTCCCAACTCATAGAAGGTGTTTAAGCCGTTTCTGGACATAAAACCAAGGGATGATGTAAGCCACAGTCACAACTACCTGTACATATGCATGCGTGCCATCATTTTTGAATTATAGCTGCCATTTTTGAATTTGTATCTTTTATTTGACTTATTATGTCTTATTTCATCATCTTTTTTTGAATTTCTACGCATAATTGTCAAATTTTTCAACAAGCAGTTGAGCTACCTATTTGGATGTCATCATTAGCATACATTTTTGCACTCCATAAATACCACATCTCTTGTTCTCTTCTTCACACATAGTTAGAGAGTTGCATAGACATGGAGGAAACTTCAAAACGTCGAATCCAAAGGATATGTGTAGTTTGTGGATCTCGACCAGGTAAAAGTAGGGTTGGCAAAAAAACCCGGGTTTACCGGGTACCCGGATTTTACCCGGAAAATCCGGGTGAAAAAAACCCAGATTTTGCGGGTTTTAAATCCGGGTGCGGGGATTGTTTTAAAAAAAAAATCCGGGTGCGGTGCTGATAGGTGTCTATTTATGTATTACTTTTATATCAATTCGTCCATGTTTCTTCGCTATATTCCTGGTATTTTTATGTTTTTGTGTGTTTTGATGCTTGTAGGAGTTTTGGAGCAACTTGCACAAAAATGGAGTAAAACTTTTCATTTTCACCTCTGCTAGTCAGTGATCTTCTCAGATTTAATTGTATTGATATACAATGAACCCGACGACATATTATATACCGTTGGAAAGCTCTCGAAGTCTATTTTCTGGAGAAATTTACGGTTTATAAATCCATTCAGTGTACCAAAAGTTCTAATCAAAACAGTGTGAGATGTATAGAAATATAATTCCACAAGTCACTGTAGCATGTATAATACGGGGCACTGTAGCAATTCACTGTAGCAGAGTATTTAAACACATTTTAGGGTTTTATTTTGAGAACTTGAAGGGGGGAGAACGTGGTGGAGGCTGAAGCTCTGGAATTCTTTCATCTCTTGGAGTTCTTGAAGGAGAAAGGAAGCTTGGAAAGAGGAAGAACTACAATCCAAAGAGAATTACATCAAATTTGCTAAGTTTTTCCCTTCCCTTTCATTTTCTGGAATGTCTCCATGTTGTATTGTATTTACCACGTTCTTAAACATGTGTAACTGAATCTGAATTGGTTGAGGGTGATTTCAAAGCCCCTGATATGGTTTTTGTAATTTGATTGTGTAAGGAATTGTTATCCAATTCTCTAATTGAAGTTGCTTGTATTCTCCCATATTTAATGCTTATGATTGCTTGCTGATTGTATTTGAGTGGCCAACTGAATATAATCTGGTTGTGATTTATTGCTAGACTAGAAATCTTGATCCGTAATTGTCTTGAATTTCTAATCATTAGTAGCAAAATTGTGATCAGAGATTACAATTGGAGAATATAACCTAAGTTAAATAATCCGAGCTTGTGTGTTTATTGCTTAGATCAACCTATCTTTCTTATCATAATGCATCCATTGAATTAAACTCAGAGAGCTTGTTCTAGGTTGTTTAATGGATAGAGATTAAATAAAGAGCTTGTTTTATTTAACAACAAAGTAAGGAAAGATTGGGGTAATAGAGCTTGTTATTATCTACGGTTGATAACTTCAATGCTGTAATTAGATGACAATTCTACAATTAATTCGCAAATCCATATCTTGTGGTAGAGAAGGATCCCTTAACCAGCTTTCTCCCATTGATTTTTCATTCAAATTTACTTTCTGTTTTGTTATTCTTTACTTGCATTCTTATTTCATTTAGTAAAGCATTCAACAAAAATCCCCCCTGTTTAGTTTATTGTTGCTGGAAATAACAAATTCAATTAGAATCAATCCTCGTGGGAACGATATCTTACTTATCACTTTATTACTTGTGCGACTAGTATACTTGCTAGTTTCGAACGCATCAAGTTTTTGGCGCCGTTGCCGGGGATTGATTTTCTAATCGATTTGTTATTTTGTTTTCATTGTTGATTCATATTTTCTTTGTTTTTCTTTTCTGATTGTTTGTGTTTAGACAACATGGCAGTAAACTTCTATCAATTCAGTAGCGGATTTGAGCCACAAGTACCATGGAGAGTAAATGAGGTAAGCACTCCGAACATTGAACAACAACTTTCTGAGCTAACCTCTCTTGTGGAAAATATGGCTGTAGGAGATATACAAAAATCTTATGAATGTGGGATATATTCTACGATGGAGCATCCAATCGACATGTATCCAACTTTACAAGAAGAATATATGGAACAAGCCAATCCATGGGTGGATTTCCAGGACAAACGAGGCAATGGTATGATCCTTTCTCTAGCACTTACAATGCTGGATGGGAAGATCACATAATTTCAGTTACTGGAATCATCAACCAATCACTCCAAATGTGATACCAAATTGGCCACAAGGTTTCAATCAACCTAGAGTGCAGCAACCTTTTCAAATGCAACCACCACCAATGCCACAACCAGCACCACAACCAGCTCCAGAAAACTCAGGTATATCACTCCAGGATATTGTTAATGCACTTGCCACTAACACAATGCAATTCCAGCAGGAAACTGGGGCAAGTATCCAAAACCTGGCAAATCAAATGGGACAATTGGCTACTAGCATGAGCAAATTCAAGGGCCAATGCTCAGAAAAATTATCTTCTCAAACGGTGAGCAATCCAAGAGAGAATGCTTGTGCGATAACTTTGCGAAGTGGAGAGCAAATTCAAAATGGAGAGCAAATGGAAACTGGGGCAAGTATCTAAACCCTGACAAAGAAATCACAAACTGATGAAGGAGATGACACCACTTCCACCATGAACAACACATCATCTTCTAAGGTCGATCTGGAAACTCAAATTCCTTCTTATGTTATTCCTCCACCATTTCCTAGCAGATTTGCAAAATCAAAGGAGGAACAAGAACAAGAAATCCTGGAAACTTCCCACAAAATCGAGGTAAATATACCACTTCTGGATGCTATCGAGCAAGTACCTTGTTGTACAAAATTTCTCAAGGAGTTATGCACCAACAAGAGAAAGTTGAAAGGAAATGAGAAGGTAAGTATGGGCAAAAATGTTTCAGCTGTATTACAAAGAAAAATTCCTCCGAAATGCAAAGATCCAGGTACGTTCACCATTCCATGCACCATTGGTAATACCAAGTTTGAAAGAGCTATGTTAGATTTAGGAGCATTTATTAATGTCATGCCATATTCTATTTATGCTTCTTTGAATCTTGGACCCCTTGCGGAAACTGGTATTGTAATTCAACTTGCTGATCGTTCTAATGCATATCCCAAGGAAGTTGTGGAAGATGTGCTTGTGCAGGTGAATCAATTGGTATTTCCAGCTGACTTTTATGTTCTGGAAATGGAGGATGAGACATCTCCCAATCCAACACCGATTTTTTTAGGGAGACCATTCTCGAAAACTGCTAGAATCACGATTGATGATTATTATGGCACTTTCACCATGGAGTTTGATGGCAAAGTGATCCGTTTCAGTATTTTCGAGGCAATGAGTGAACACATAAGGATAGAAAGTTTTAAAGAACCAAGAAAGCTGATACAAGTGTCCAAAGAAATGGAGGAAGCTATGGCATGCTTAGATGAGACTATAGCTATAATCACAAACAGGTATGATGTTTCGTACATTGAATTGCCTTTATCTAATGAGAAACTTCTTCCTTCTGTGATGAAAGCCAATAACTTATAGCTTAAGCTACTTCCAGATTATTTGAGGCATGTGTTTTTGGGTGAGAATGATTATTTGCCAGTTATAATAGAAATGGGCCTTGCACCACTACAAGAAGAGAAACTCGTCCCAGTACTTAGAGATCACAAAATAACTATTGGGTGGACGATTGCTAACATCCAAGGCCCAGCCATACGCATGCAACAATTCTTGTTGGAAAAAGGATCCAAGCCCACTAGAGAAGCACAGCGGAGATTGGACCCTCCCATGATGGAACCAACGTCGGGCTGAGGACGTTAAACCAAGCGCTTATTGGGAGGCAACCCAATGTTTTTGAAAAATAAATAAAAGAAAAGAAAAGAAAAATAAAATAAGGTAATAATGATCGATTTTTGTGTCTCGAGGAGATTCCTTTCGTAGGCCATCAAATTGATCAGGTTTTATCTCTCTTTGCCATCTGTCTTATTTGTTTTTATATTTTTTTACTTGTTTTGGACTTTTGTTTGCTATTGTGTTGTTATCTCTTTTATGTGTCTTTAGTTTCGTTTTTGCTCTTTTCATTTCCTTTCTTTTGTTTAATTTGATTACTCTGTGCTTTGAGCTCATTTGTGCAGCAGCTTGTGGAAACATCCAAACGGAAGTTGAAGTCATTCGCCAAAGGTTTGAAACGTGCATATCTTGGAGAAAAACAAACCCGATCGCATTATCGGTAATATCTCTTCTTTTCTCCTCTTCAATGGATGCCGATATCTTTCTGTCAAACCTTCGTAAATATTTCCCTTCACTTCCTCAAAATGCTGTGTTTAAAATTTATAAAGTACGGATGACTAGACTTTGGGTGTTGATGCTCCTACATGTGCCTGCTGATATCCGATGGCTTATCGAAGCCAAGGTGAGATTGTCCGGTGAGCCGGACATTAATCTCGCAAAATACATGCCTGGTCTAGGAAAGAGCTACTACGCTAAGAGGTGAAGAGCGAAAAGGTTACAAGTATGTTATAAATGTGCTAGATGGAATTGTAACCAGACTTGTCGTTCATTAGGTATTGCGTCAAGGAATAGAGAAGATAAACTTTCATTTATTAAGAATGGTTTGAGTAATGAGTCGCTGGATAATCTTTTGTTAACTCTCGAGTCACATTCTTGTGGACTTGTTCAGCGTGAATTGCTTAATCTATGGACACAATTTCGTGATGAATTGCAGTGTTATAGTCTAGGGAATCTGACTAAAAATGACCTGTTTGCCAGTTTATAAGAAAACTGGATGGGAAGCAAATCCCCGACTCATAGAAGGCGTTTCAGCCGTTACTGGACGTAAAACCAGAGGAAGATGTGAGCCACAATCACAACTACTTGTATACTTGAATGTGTGTTGTTGTTGTCGATTTTTATTTTCTTCTTGTTTCGTTTGATCTGATTATCAATGTTGTCTTTGTGTTTTTGTTGTTTGTTGATTTTGTTTGTTTCAAATTTTAAGTTTTCTTTTTGACAAACCATATGACTACCCCATGTCATAAGCACACGTGGAGACAAGTGTGAAGGTTTCGTCAACCTCCGCCGAAAGTATATCTCCATTTTTCATGCACATGTGAGAGACAAGTATGGAGGTTTTGTCAACCTCCGCCGAAAGTAATCTCTACTTTTCATGCTTCACATGGGAGACAAGTGTGTAGGTTTTGTCAAACCCCACCGAAAGCATATCTAATTTTTTTCAAATCTCGGAGCGATAAATCTGCATCGAGCAACCCCCACCGAAAGTATGTCCCCATGTGTCAAAATTTGAAAGTTTTACGTGTGTAT
>SNVD02008898.1:0-34575 GCA_013180625.2 Boswellia sacra | reverse complement strand
AAATTGATCCCTAGTTACCCCTTTGAGCCTCTGTACGCCTTTTTCTTTGTTAACTCACTAAAAGATTTCCTAACCTCAAATGAATTTGTTCCAAAAAGTTTATCCCTTACCTATGAGCATGTAGATCATTCACAATTAAATTCTGAGCTATGTTCTGGTTTTGGGAAGTTAGAGGAGGTTGGGATGTGTCATGAGCAATGCAAGTGAGTTCTATTGTGTTTGTAAAAAAAAGAAACAAGAAAAAAGAAAAAAAAGCCAATATGTACTTATCATCCACGTACTTACACATTGAGGACAATGTGTTGTTTAAGTGTGGGGGAGGGGAAGTGTAATAAAAAAAGAAAAAAAGAACAAAAAGAAAAAAAAAAGAACAAAAGAAGAAGAATAAGAGATCTACACCCTTAAGTATTCTTAAAAAGAATGAAACAACAAAGTATGGGGGTGTAGTTTTCTTTTGTTTTCTGCAAAAAAAAAAAAAAAAGATTTGAGTGTTCTAAATAAGTTTGGGGGAGTAACCTGGTGAATTGAAATAAAGTTGTGTTATAGGATTGAGCTCTACATAGTCTGAATGATTTATGTGTTTGTGTCGTATGCTAGACGGTGGGTGGTGATTTGAGCCAAATTATTATCCTTTATCATACCTTCACCCAAGCCCAACGGTACAAGCTTAATAAAGTCCTACTTGATCCTTGGTGTTGTGCATGTCTACATTAGTGGAGAGTGACTTGTGAAGCAAGCCTATGGAGTTCATTTATACACACATCTTCAATATTAAATATGATTCATTTTTATGCATAAACTCATCCGGGTTTCAAGTGATTAGGTGAGAATGGCTCTACACACACACACTTGAGGAATTGAAGTGAAGCGAAACTAATATTTGAGATAAAATTGTTGATCAAGTGCATTATTTTGAAGTTTTCCTTGGTTTATAATTAAGTACAATCTTTGAGGCCTATTTGCAAGATGAAGCATTTGTGTGTTTTAATTTTTTGTTGATTCTGTTTCGGTTTAGTTTAATTTCATATTGTCGTAGTTGCTCGAGGACTAGCAAAGTCTAAGTGTGGGGGAATTTGATAAGTGTCTATTTATATATCATTTTCCTATCAATTCGTCCATGTTTCTTTGCTATATTCCTTGGTATTTTTATGTTTTTGTGTGGTTTTGATGTTTGTAGGAGTTTTGGAGCAACTTGCACAAAAATGGAGTAAAACCCTTCATGTTCACCTCTGCTAGTCAGTGATCTTCTCGGATTTAATTGTATTGATATACAATGAACCCGATGACATGTTATATACCGTTGGAAAGCTCTCGAAGCTATTTTCTGGAGAAATTTACGGTTTATAAATCCATTCAGTGTACCAAAAGTTGTAATCAAAACAGTGTGAGATGTATAGAAATATAATTCCACAAGCACTGTAGCATGTCTGTCTCTTATACACATCTAGATGTGTATAAGAGACAGATTTAAACACATTTTAGGTTTTATTTTCATAACTTGAAGAGGGGAGAACGTGGAGGAGGCTGCATCTTTGGATTTCTCTCATCTCTTGGAGTTCTTGAAGGAGATTGAAGGCTTGGAAATAGGAAGAACTACAATCTTGAGAGATTTTCATCAAATTTGCTAAGTTTTTCCCTTCCCTTTCATTTTCTGGAATGTCTCCATGTTGTATTGTATTTACCACGTTCTTAAACATGTGTAACTGACTCTGAATTGGTTGAGGGTGATTTCAAAGCCCCTGATATGGTTTTTGTAAGTTGATTGTGTAAGAAATTGTTATCCAATTCTCTAATTGAAGTTGCTTGTATTTTCCCATATCTAATTCTTATGATTGCTTACTGATTGTATTTGGAATGGCCAACTGAATATAATCTGTTGTTGTCTATTGCTAGATTAGAAATCTTGATCCGTAATTTTCATGAATTTCGAATCATTAGTAGCAAAATTGTGATCAGAGATTGCAATTGGAAAATACAACCTAGGTTAAATAATCCGAACCTGTGTGATTATTGCTTAGATCAACCTATCTTTCTTATCGTAATGCGTCCATTGAATTAAACTTAGAGAGCTTGTTCTAGGTTGTTTAATGGATAGAGATTAAATAAAGAGCTTGTTTTATTTAACAACAAAGTAAGGAAAGATTGGGATAACAGAGCTTGTTGTTTATCTACGGTTGATAACTTCAATGCTGTAATTGGATTACAATTCTATGTTAATTCACAAATTCATATCTTGTGGCAGAGAAAGAACCCTTAACCAAGTGTCTCTCATTGATCTTTCATTCAAATTAACTTCTGTTTTGTTATTCTTAATTTGCATTCTTATTTTATTTAGTTAATCATTCAACAAAACCCCCCCTGTTTAGTTTATCGTTGCTGGAAAATAACGAATTCAATTAGAATCAATCCTCGTGGGAACGATATCGACTTATCACTTTATTACTTGTGCGACTAGTATACTTGCTAGTTTCGAACGCATCACATAGCATTGCATAGTATTGCATTTTATGACCAACAATTGACTGAAAAATGACAAGAAACATGAAAAATAAATAGTTAGAAGACTTACTAGAATGGTATATGGCCCAAAAGTGACCAAGTTTTGTAGAATCATAATGTAGTATGAAATACTAGGGGTAATCGCAAAAGAAATGTGAATAAAAGTAGCACGATGTACAAGTTGCTTGGACAAGCAGCTTAATCTCAATGATCACTTGAAGCAACATGATATGCCAAACGCCTGGATGAAGTTTTTAAGCAGTATAACATACCAAAAGAAGGAAAAATTTTATAGATGAGGATTACCGAAAAAGACCACATTTGAGAACAAAGATTTAAGATGGTCAATCATATAAACAGTATGAGTATAATCCAAAAGACACTTAGCTTCTAAGATTTGCAAATTGCCTATAACAAGTCAAACTTCCTTAAAGGAGCTCACATGGTCTATATGAGATACAATAGTTTGTAAGAAGAATATATTGCCTTGAAGAAGATATCCATCTTCAAGAAAGAATCTCTCGTGAAAAAGATGTTTCTTCCTCGAAAAAGAAATCTGCCTTGAAGAAGGAATCTCCTTCGAAGAAGGATGTTCACTTTGAAGAAGGAATCTTCCTCGAAGAAGGCAACCGTATTGAAAAAGGAATCCACCTCAAAGAAGGCATCATCCTTGAGGAAGTTATCCACCTTGAAAAAGGAATCTTTGTTGAAGAAGGCACCCTTCTCGAAAAAGGCATCCATGTCGAAGAAGACGTCATCCTCAAAGAAGTTATACGCCTTGATGAAGAAACCTTCCTTGAAGAAGGCATCCATCTCGAAAAAGGAATTTCCCTCGAAGAAGGCATCTTCCTTGAAGAAGATATTTATCTTGAAGAAGGAATCTCCCTCAAAGAAGACATTTGCCATAAAGAAGACGTCCACCTTGCAAAGCAATCTCTTTTATTTCACTATAAAAAAGGAATTTTGAAGAAGAATTTTGAAGTTCACCTTGAAGGGCTGGAAAAAAGAAGAAGATTCATAGTCAGATAGTTTGAAGGGTAAAGGGTAAAAGGTCAAAAAGAGAAAAGAGAGAGAAAAAAGAAAAGAAAAAGAGAAAAGAAGAGAGAGAGAAGAGAGAGAAAAGAAAGAAGAAGAAAAGAGAGAAAAATGAAAGGAAAGGGAAAAAGAGAGAGAAGAAAGAAGAAGAGAGAAAAGAAAAGAAAGAGAAAAGAAGAAAAACTCTACATCGACCTTAAGACATCGAAAGAGTTTTTGAATGAATCGATGACAAGTACTCAGCCAAGGTAATAGTTTAGCAACTCACAAGGAAAGAAGAGTGATACTAATTGATAGAACCTTCGACCGGAACCACATGGAAGAATTCCTTCAAATACTAGAAGGTGATTTGCTAAAGAACACATTGAAATTGATTTTACATCATTGAGAAGTGTTTGAATCTTGTAGGAATTCGCAAGGACAATGGAAAGATCCCCAATGAGTCAGATGATGAACAACGAGAATACGATGATGAAGAACTCAAAAGATTTCCTCAATAGACCAGAAGAAATGAAGAATAGAAACAAGAATACTTAGAAAAAGGGAATGAAACCCAACAAATGCAAAATCTAAAGAGATCAAACAAGAACGAAGAATACCTAGCCAAAGGCACGAAGAATGAAAAGGTCTAAAGGTCGTGAAGCAGTGCATGATAGAAGTTTTCCTTATGGGCATGCATTAGAAGGGAATCGTAAGAAGTAGGTGCACTTAAGAGTGTTTTAAGCCCTTAGAATAGGCACAAGCCCTAAGAAGAGACGCACTAAAGAATGTCGAAAACCCTAAGAAGTAGGTGCACTTAAGAGTGTTTTAAGCCCTTATAATAGGCACAAGCTCTAAGAATAGGTGCACTAAAGAGTGTTGAAAACCTTAAGAAGTAGGTGCACTTAAGAGTGTTTAAAGCCCTCAGAATAGGTGCATTGAACAGTGCTACCAAACCCTAAGAAGTAGGTGCACTGAAGAGTGTTAAAAACCTTAAGAAGTAGGTGCACTGAAGAGTGTTTTATCATAGCCATAAGGAGTCTTTTTAGCCCTTGAATGGGCGCATTCATCTTAGATAGGCACGTTCACCCTTGGATGGGCACCTCATCCCTTAAATGGGCACACTCACCTTAGATAGGCACGTTCGCCTTTGGATAGGCATCTCAGCCCTTGAATGGACACATTCGCCTTAGATAGGCACGTTCGCCCTTGGATGGGCACCTCGTCTATTGGATGGGCATATTAGTCCCTCAATGAAACACACATTTTTTGTATGAATAGAAGGAAGTGATTAGAAAATCTAAAAGAAGAAGGACGAAGTCAAAGATGTTTGATGGAAGAAAGAAAGACAAAGTAAGAATACTTTGTTGACTTTTGTGTCTCACAAACCTCTCCAAATTAGGGGGTAAGTTGTAGACACTAAATTTTTGAGGCTCAATGATGAAATGGAGGTAAACATCGAGCAAAGCAAATGATCGGAATGCCCTTGGGGGTCAAGAAGAGAAGGGTGAGAAGGAGTTGGTGAAGAGTCTCGAAAATTGACACATAATTTTGAAAAATTACAAAAATCAATCCAAGAGAAATCTGATGATCAGTCATATACCATTACGAAGCTAGGATGTCTAGTTTTTGTAGAAATTTACTGATCGCAAATCGCAGTTGAACTCAAGAAGTAATAAGCGATCAAAGGAACAAAGGTCTGAAAGGATTGCATCAAAAGATGACAAAAAAGGAAATCGCCGAAGAGATATTGATCGGCCGACCATTAGATAGTCGCCAGGCCATTTGATAGCTACACAACTGTTGGCCAATGGTCGACATCTGTCAGATGGCTAGCCGACTATCTGGAGATGGCCGCCCGGTTGTTGCTGGCTTATTTTTGAAAATAAGCTTAAAAAGCTTCCTTTTTCATCTTCACCCCTCTCCTATATAAACCCCCCTTCTCTCACTTTGCAAGATGTATTGATTTTCGAGTACAAATATCTTTCTCCCTCTTTAAGACACGCTTGAGAATTTGAGAAGTATTTTTCAATGTAAATATTTTTTCAAGCATTTTTATTGCTCTAAACCTAAAAAGGCTACGTCTTGAGAGCAGAATTCTCTCCTCCGTCCCATTTTCTCTTTCATTTTTCTTGCTTGGAGAAGCATGTTTAAGGTTTAATTTTATGCTTAGGAGCATGTCCAGAGTTATTATGAATTATGCTAACCCAATTTATTTTGCAAGATAGACAAACGTGTCATGGTAAGTCCGCACTTCTTCCTTTTTCAGAATCTTTCTTAAGAATTTACTTTTTTTGCAAATGCTGAGAATCATGACTAGGAGAAGATGTTTAGAATCATGCTTGAGAGCACATGATTAGAATCATGCTAGGAAAATGTATTTGCTTTGAAAGAATGCTAGAAAATAGCATAGAATAGGTAAGAATTACTGTTTTACCCTTGAATGTCTTGTTTGAGCTAGAATAGCTATGATTGATTTCAATTGTTTGAATTAGGCTAGAATATGACATGAATACATGTTAGGCTAGAAATGCCATGATAATTGATATGAATTATGCTAGAATAGCTATGGAATTACCATGATATAATTTATGAAAATCTAGGCTAGAATGCCATGATATTAGATTACGACTTTGTTTATTTATGAATGTATGGATATTTGTATACTCAGACCTGTATTTGTATGATATCATGAAGTTATGGTGCACTCACATTGATGGTGAGTGACCATTACTTAGAATGAATGTTCAATGTATGGAATACTTTATTTATTAAATAACAATGGTTGTAATCCTCTCCCCTTCCCCCATGTATGAAAGAAAATGTAATCTATTCTCCTCCCTCTTTCTTTGTATGAATATACAACTGCCACTGATTGAATAATAACCTAGCATGCCTAAAGAAGATAAAATGAATAATGTGTGCATAAGACGCAAAATCTAAGTAGACTAAGTAATGACATTGGCTATTCCTATTTGGTATTTTTCAAGTGGAGGTCGGATTCATATTCGGGCGAGTTGAAAGGCTCGTACATAACTTCCTAAACTCATCTCTGAAGGGATGAGGCTAGTTTAGCTCCCAAAACGAGTGATCAGATTGCCCCCATTCATTCCCAATTGAACAATTAGGTGGTGACTCCATTCTCCGGTCATGCCTATGGCTCGTTTGTGTTCCCTTAAGTCTCGTAAGAGGCTTCGATATAGTGTCGTGGTGTGAAGCACTCTGGCTGGATGGAAGCCCCGTTCACAGCCCTAAGAAGAGGTACACTCAAGAGTATTGAAAACTCTAAGAAGTAGGTGCACTTGAGAGTGTTTTAAGCCCTTAGAATAGGCACAAGCCCTACGAAGAGGTAGACTAAAGATTGTTGAAAACCCCAATAAGTAGGTGCACTTAAGAGTGTTTGAAGCCCTTAGAATAGGCACACTAAAGAGTGCTAACAAACCCTAGGAAATAGATGCACTTAAGAGTGTTATGTCTTCATATAATAATGATGTATTTCGTGCATTATAATAATGCATTTGTCTGCACTAAGATAGTGCATATCGAGCATCATAAGGATGTATTTCATACATTAGAGCAGTGCATTTGTTTGCACTAGAATAGTGCATATCACGCATCATAAGCATGCATACCATGCATTAGAATAATGCATTTGTCTGTACTAGAATAGTGCACATCATACATCATAAGGATGCATTCTGTGCATTAGAATAATGCATTCGTCTGCACTAGAATAGTGCATATCACGCATCATAAGGATGCATTTCATGCATTAGAATAATGCATTTGTCTGCACTAGAATAGTGCATATCATGCATCATAAGGATGCATTTCATGCATTATAATAATGCATTCGTCTACATTAGAATAGTGCACATTGCGCATCATAAGGATGCATTTCATGCATTAGAATAATGCATTCGTCTGCACCAAAAGCATATCGCGCATCATAAGGATGCATTTTGTGCATTAGAATAATGTATTTATCCACACTAGAATAGTGCATATCATGCATCATAAGGATGCATATCATGCATTAGAATAATGCATTCGTCTACACTAGAATAATGCACATAGCGCATCATAAGGATGCATTTCATGCATTAGAATAATGCACTCATCTGTACTAGAATAGTGCATATCGCGTATCATAAAATGCATTTTGTGCATTAGAATGATGCAACATCCGCACTAGAATAGTGTACACTGCGTATCATAAGGATGCATTTCATGCGTTAGAATAATGCATTCACCTGCACTAGAATAGTGCATACCGTGCGTCCTAAGGATGTATTGCATGCATTAGAAGAATACACTTGTCCACACTAGAATAGTGCACATCGTGCATCATAAGGATGCACTCCATGCATAAGAAGGATGCATTTGTCCACACTAGAAGAGTGCACATCATGCATCATAAAGAAGCATTCTATGCATTACAAAGATGCACTTGTTATGCACTAGAGGATTACATATCACGTATCATACGGATACGTTGCATCCATTAAAAGGATCCTAATAAGCCATCAAGTGGGCACATTAGATCTTGCATGGGCATACTAGTCTTTCAGCAAGTGCATCGGCCCTTAGAATAGGCACATGACCTAAGAAGATGTAAGCTAAAGAGTGTTAGAAACTGTAAAAAGTAGGTACACTGAGGAGTGTTTTGTCATAGCATCATAAGGATGTTTTATAGCCCTTGAATGGGCACATTAGCCTTTAGATGGGCACATCAGCCTTGAATGGGTATATTAGCCCTTTAGTGGGTGCATTAGCCCTCGAATGGATACACTAGCCCTTGAGTGGGTGCATTAGATCTTGAATGGGCTGTCAGACCTCAAACGGGCACATTTGCCCTTGAGTGGGCGCACCTTATCCCTTGAATGGGCATACTTTTTGTAGGAATGAAAGAGGAAAGAAGATGACGAGAAAGTTTGATAGAATGAAGATGTCGAGATGGAAGAAGGAAAGACGAGGCGAGAGTACTTTGTCGACCTTTGTGTCTGACAAACCTCTCCAAAGTAGGGGGTAAGCTATAGTACTAGATATTTGAGGCTTAATGACAAATTGAAGATGAATGTTGAGCAAAAGAAATAACTGAAATGCCTTTGGAAGCTGAAGAGGAAAGGGGTGAGAAGGAATTTGCAATAATTCAAAAAATCACAAAAATTAATCAAGACTGAGTTTGTTGATGAATCATATACCGTTACGAAGCTGCGGATGTCTAGTTTTTTTAAGAAATTTACAAATCATGAATTAGAGTTGAACTCAAAAAGAAATGAGCAATTGAATAGCAAAGGTTAGAAGGGACTACATGACAAAATTGTAAAATATGAAGGGCCGACGGACAAAAAGCCGGTGGCACTGTTCACCTGGTATTCTCGGCATTGTTCATCCAAATCCTACAATGGTTTTTTTATTACTTTTTCGCTCTAAGAAAAGCCTATATAAGCACACCTAAGGCACACTTTGGAGGGTATCCAGAAATCCTCTCTCTCTCCCTCTAGGACATACTTGTGAAAATTCTAAGGAGTCCTTTCTAGTCTAATATTTTTTGAGTATTTTATATTGCTCTAAACCTAAAAAGGGTAAGTTCTAAGAGTAATTTTCTCTTCTCTCCTATTTTTTCTACTTTATTTTTCTCGCTTAACATTGAGCATGAATAGGTTTATCTATGCTTAGAATAAGCATGTTTAGGATTTATTTTGATGCATTGAAGCATGTTTAGGATTTTATAGAATTGTTTAATCCTTTATTCATTTTGCAAGATGAAAATGCTTGTCAAGTTAAGTCATCTTTTCTTTCCTTATTTAGAAACATGAATAGGAATTTAATTTTCTTTGCACATGTCTTAGAATTATACTTAGGAGCACATGATTGGAATCATGGTAGGAGAATTTATGATTGCTTTGAAGTATGCTAGCAAATAGCATAGAATAGGTAAGAACTACCTTATTGCCGCTTAAATGCTTGGATTGGGCTAGAATAGCCTTGTTTGATTTTGATTTCTTTTTTATTGTTTGAATTAGGCTAGAAATACCATGATTAGACTAGAAATGCCCTAATCCCTTATGAATTATTATGAATTATTCTAGAAGAGCAATAGATAGAATGCCATGATAGTATTATCAAATCTAGGCTAGAATGCCATGATTCTAGATTATGGCTTTGTATTTTGATATAAATGAATATATGAATATACAATGATTAGAGACATGATTAGGATGATGCCATGAAGTGATGGTGGACTCACATTGATGGTGAGGGACCATTACTTATCATGGATGAATGTATAAGTATATGCTTGAAGAGGCTTAATAGACATTGGATAGACTCACATATGGTGGTGAGGAATCCATTATCTATTGAGTCTCGAATTGACTATTTATATTTGATAGTTGAATGTATGATTTATGTGTGAATGAATGAATGCTACATGATGCATTCGAAAATAGCAAGTATACTAGTCGCACAAGTAATAAAGTGATAAGTAAGATATCGTTCCCACGAGGATTGATTCTAATTGAATTTGTTATTTTCCAGCAACAATAAACTAAATAGGGGGGGTTTTGTTGAATGATTAATTAAATTGAATACGAAGGCAAATAAAGAATAACACAACACAAGATTAAATGAATTGAAAAATCAATGAGAGACACCTGGTTAAGGGTTCATTCTCTGCCACAAGATATGAATTTGTGAATTAACATAGAATTGTCATCCAATTACAGCATTGAAGTTATCAACCGTAGATAACAACAAGCTTTGTTACCCCAACCTTTCCTTACTTTGTCATTAAATAAAACAAGTTCTTTATTTAATCTCTATCCATTAAACAACCTAGAACAAGCTCTCTGAGTTTAATTCAATGGAAGCATTACGAAAAGAAAGATAGATTAATCTAAGCAATAATCACACAGGTTCGGATTTTTTAACCTAGGTTGTATTTTCCAATTGCAATCTCTGATCACAATTTTGCTACTAATGATTGGAAATTCAAGACAATTACGGATCAAGATTTCTAATCTAGCAATAGACAACAACCAGATTATATTCAAGTTGGCTACCCCAAATACAATCAGCAAGTAATCATAAGCATTAGATATGGGAAAATACAAGCAACTTCAATTGGAGAATTGGATAGCAACTTCTTACACAATCAACTCACAAAAATCATATCAAGGGCTTTGAAATCACCCTCAACCAATTCAGATTCAGTTACACATGTTCAAAAACGTGGTAAATACAATACAACATACAAATTTTCCAGAAAATGAAAGGGTGATAAGTGTCTATTTATATATCATTTTCATATCAATTCGTCCATGTTTCTTTGCTATATTCCTTGGTATTTTTATGTTTTTGTGTGGTTTTGATGTTTGTAGGAGTTTTGGAGCAACTTGCACAAAAATGGAGTAAAACCCTTCATTTTCACCTCTGCTAGTCAACCATCTCTCGGATTTAATTGTATTGATATACAATGAACCCGATGACATATCATATACCGTTGAAAAGCTCTCGAAGTCTACTTTTTGGAGAAATTTACGGTTTATGAATCCATTCAGTGTACCGAAAGTTGTAATCAAAACAGTGTGAGAAGTGTAGAAATGTAATTCCACACATCACTGTAGCATGTATAATACGGGACACTGTAGCACGTTACTGTAGCAGAGTATTTAAACACATTTTAGGGTTTTATTTCATAACTTGAAGAGGGAGAACGTGGTGGAGGCTACAGCTCTGGAATTCTTTCATCTCTTGGAGTTCTTGAAGGAGAAAGGAAGCTTGGAAAGAGGAAGAACTACAATCCAAAGAGAATTACATCAAATTTGCTAAGTTTTTCCCTTCCCTTTCATTTTCTGGAATGTCTCCATGTTGTATTGTATTTACCACGTTCTTAAACATGTGTAACTGAATCTGAATTGGTTGAGGGTGATTTCAAAACCCCTGATATGGTTTTTGTAAGTTGATTGTGCAAGAAGTTGTTATCCAATTCTCTAATTGAATTTGCTTGTATTTTCCTATATCTAATGCTTATGATTGCTTGCTGGATTGTATTTCGAATGGCCAACTGAATATAATCTGGTTGTTGTCTATTGCTAGACTAGAAATCTTGATCCGTAATTGTCTTGAATTTCTAATCCTTAGTAGCAAAATTGTGATCAGAGATTGCAATTGGAGAATACAACCTAAGTTAAATAATCCGAGCTTGTGTGTTTATTGCTTAGATCAACCTATCTTTCTTATCGTAATGCATCCATTGAATTAAATTTAGAGAGCTTGTTCTAGGTTGTTTAATGGATAGAGATTAAATAAAGAGCCTGTTTTATTTAACAACAAAGTAAGGAAAGATTGGGATAACAGAGCTTGTTGTTATCTACGGTTGATAATTTCAATGTGTAATTGGATGACAATTCTACAATTAATTCGCAAATCCATATCTTGTGGTAGAGAATGATCCCTTAACCAGGTTACTCTCATTGATTTTTCACTCAATTAACTTTGTTTGTGTTATTCTTAATTTCATTCTTATTTCATTTAGTTAATCAACCAACAAAACCCCCCATTTAGTTAATTGTTGTTGGAAATAACAAATTCAATTAGAATCAATCCTCGTGGGAACGATATCTTACTCATCACTTTATTACTTGTGCGACTAGTATACTTGCTAGTTTCGAACGCATCAAGTTTTTGGCGCCGTTGCCGGGGATTGATTTTCTAATCGATTTGTTATTTTGTTTTCATTGTTGATTCATATTTTTGTTTGTTTTTCTTTTTTGATTGTTTGTGTTTAGACGACATGGCAGTAAACTTCCATCAATTCAGTGGCGGATTTGAGCCACAACTACCATGGAGAGTAAATGAGGTAAGCACTCCGAACATTGAACAACAACTTTCTGAGTTAACTTCTCTTGTGGAAAACATGGCTGTAGGACATATGCAGAAATCTTATGCATGTGGGATATATTCTACCATGGAGCATCCATTGGACATGTATCCAATTTTACAAGAAGGAGATATGGAACAAGCCAATTGCATGGGTGAATTTCCAGGACAAACAAGGCAATGGTGTGATCCCTTCTCTAACACTTACAATGCCGGATGGGAAGATCACCCTAATTTTAATTACTGGAATCATCAACCAATTGCCCCAAATGCCATACCAAATCGGCCACAAGGTTTCAATCAACCTAGAGTACAGCAACCATTTCAAATGCAACCACCACCAATGCCACATCCAGCACCACAACCAGCTTTACAAAACTCAGGTATGTCTCTTCAGGATATTGTTAATGCACTTGCCACTAACACAATGCAATTCCAGCAGGAAACTGGGGCAAGTATCCAAAATCTCGCAAATCAAATGGGACAATTGGCTACTAGTATGAGCAAATTCGAGTGCCAATGCTCAGAAAAATTATCTTCTCAAACGGTGATCAATCCAAGAGAGAATGATTGTGCGATAACTTTGCGAAGTGGAGAGCAAATTCGAAATGGAGAGCAAATGGAAACTGGGGCAAGTATCCAAAACCTGACAAAGAAATCACAAACTGATGAAGGAGATGACACCACTTCCACCATGAACAACACATCATCTTCTAAGGTCGATCTTGAAACTCAAATTCCTTCTTATGTTACTCCTCCACCATTTCCTAGCAGATTTGCAAAATCAAAGAAGGAGAAACAAGAACAAGAAATCCTGGAAACTTCTCACAAAATCGAGGTAAATATACCACTTCTGGATGCTATTGAGCAAGTACCTGTTGTACAAAATTTCTCAAGGAGTTATGCACCAACAAGAGAAAGTTGAAGGGAAATGAGAAAGTAAGTGTGGGGGAAAATGTTTCAGCTGTATTGCAAATAAAAATTCCTCCGAAATGCAACAATCCAGGTACGATCACCATTCCATGCACAATTGGTAAAACCAAGTTTGACAGAGCGATGTTAGATTTAGAAGCATCTATTAATGTCATGCCATATTCTATTTATGCTTCTTTAAATCTTGGACCTTTTGCGAAAACTGGTATTACCATTCAACTTGCTGATCATTTTAATGCATATGCAAAAGAGTTGTGGAAGATGTGCTTATGCAGGTGAATCAATTGGTTTTCCCAGCAAACTTCTATGTCCTTGAAGTAGAGGATGAGACATCTCCTAATCCAACTCCGATTCTTTTAGGGAGACCATTCTCGAAAACTGTTAGAACCAAGATTGATGTTCATGATGGCACTCTCGTCATAGAGTTTGATGGCAAAATGATCCGTTTCAATATTTTTGAGTCAATGAGGTACCCTAGTAACTTGCATTCTGTTTTTGCAGTTGACATTATTGATTCTTTGCCACAACAATATTTTGAGTTAACTCGCAAGGATGGATTGGAAATGGCTATTAATGAGCTCATCGGGACAGAAAATTCCAAAGAATCAAGAAGGTTGATACAAATGTCCAAAGAAATGGAGGAAGCTATGGCATGCTTAGATAAGACCATAGCCATAACTACAAATAGGTATGATGTTTCATGCATTCAATTTCCTTTATCTAATATGAAACTTCTCTCTTCTGTGATGAAGGCCAATACCGTGGAGCTTAAGTCACTTCCAGATCATTTGAATTATGGATTCTTGGGTGAGAATGATACTTTGCGAGTTACAATGGAAATGGGCCTTGCACGAATACAAGAAGAGAAACTCGTCCGAATACGTACAGACCACAAAATAGCTATTGAGTGGACAATTGTTGACATCCAAGGCCCATCCATATGCATTGACCGTATTTTGTTAGAAGAGGGATCCAAGCCCATTAGAGAAGCACAACGGAAATTGGATCCTCCCATGATGGAACCAACGTCGGCTGAGGACGTTAAACCAAGCGCTTATTGGGAGGCAACCCAATGTTTTTGAAAAATAAATAAAAGAAAAGAAAAGAAAAATAAAATAAGGTAATAATGATCATTTTTGTGTCTCGAGGAGATTCCTTTCGTAGGCCATCAAATTGATCAGGTTTTATCTCTCTTTGCCATCTGTCTTATTTGTTTTTATATTTTTTATTTGTTTTTTACTTTTGTTTGCTATTGTGTTGTTATCTCTTTTATGTGTCTTTAGTTTCGTTTTTGCTCTTTTCTTTTCCTTTCTTTTGTTTAATTTGATTACTCTGTGCTTTGAGCTCATTTGTGCAACAGCTTGTGGAAACATCCAAACGGAAGTTGAAACCATTGCCCAAAGGTTTGAAACGTCCATATCTTGGAGAAGAACAGACTCAATCGCATTATCGGTAATATCTCTTCTTTTCTCCTCTTCAATGGATGCCGATATCTTTTTGTCGAATCTTCGTAAATATTTTCCTTCACTTCCTCAAAATGCTGTGTTTAAAATTTATAAAGTACGGATGACTAGACTTTGGGTATTGATGCTCTTAAATCTGCCTGCGGATATCCGATGGCTTATCGAAGCCAAGGTGAGATTGTCCGGTGAGCCGGACATTAATCTCGCAAAATACATGCCTGGTCTAGGAAAGAGCTACTACGCCAAGAGGCGAAGAGCGAAAAGGTTACAAGTATGTTATAAATGTGCTAGATGGAATTGTAACCAGACTTGTCGTTCATTAGGTTTTGCGTCCAGGAATAGAGAAGATAAACTTTCATTTATTAAGAATGGTTTGAGTAATGAGTCGCTGGATAATGTTTTGTTAACTCTCGAGTCACATTCTTGTGGACTTGTTCAGCGTGAATTGCTTAATCTATGGACACAATTTCGTGATGAATTGCAGTGTTATAGTCTAGGGAATCTGACTAAAAACGACCCTGTTTGCCAGTTTATAAGAAAACTGGATGGGAAGCAAATCCCCGACTCATAGAAGGCGTTTCAGCCGTTACTGGACGTAAAACCAGAGGAAGATGTGAGCCACATCACAACTACTTGTATTTGAATGTGTGTGTTGTTGTAGGAATTTTTTTTTCTTGTTCGTTTGATCGATTAACAATGTTGTTTTGTGTTGTGTTGTTGTTGATTTTGTTTGTTTTAATTTCAATTTTTCTTTTTGACAAACCATATGACTACCCTATGGCATAAGTACACGTGGGAGACAAGTGTGGAGGTTTTGTCAACCTCCACCGAAAGTGTATCTCCATTTTCCATGCTTCACGTGGGAAACAAGTGTGTAGGTTTTGTCAAACCTCGCCAAAAGCATATCTCATTTTTTCAAATCTTGATTTTTGTGTGTTTGGTTTTTTTTTTTTGTGTTTGTTGTTGGGGCGATAAATCTGCATCGAGCAACCCCACCAAGTATGTCCCCTGTGTCCCAAAAATTTGAGAGTTTTTAGGGGTGTGTATATACATTCTGCATATTTTTCATATGTCATCCATTACCTGTCTTCATTGAAGAAGCATAATATCTAACGTGTCTTACACAAGATTAGAGCACTTGTAGAAATGGAGAAACACCAATTCGGCGATTCCAAAATATATGCGTATTTTGTGGATCGCAATTTGGTAAAGATGGAGAGTTTACAACAGCAGCTCTTGATCTTGATAGGACATTAGCTGCGAGGGGTATTAATTTGATTTATGGAGGGGGTAGTCTTGGGTTAATGGGGTGTGTGTCAACATCTGCAACCCTAGGCAGGAGCAAAGTCCTTGGCATTATCCCTAAACCTTTAGCTGTGCAAGATTTCGTAGGCAACACAATCGGGGAAGAGTTACAGGTCTCTAGCATGCATGAGCGTATTGCACATATGGTTGTTAAGTCCGATGCATTTATAGCTTTGCCTGGTGGGTTTATTGTAACCTTAGAGGAGATATTTTCAAATCACCTCTTGGGCACAGCTAAACATCCATCGGAAACCCATTGGTTTGTAAATGTCAATAATTTTTTTGATGGTTTGTTGTCTTTTCTTGATCAAGCAGTAGAAAAAAACTTCATCTCACAGTCGGCGAGGCAAATCCTGGTTACAGCTTCAACCGCAGGGGAGTTAATTGACAAATTACAAGCATTTGTCTATTCGCCTGATCCAACAATGGCTCGTATAGATTAGTTTGGAGAAGGCAATAAGAGGCGTAAACTGGATTTAACCGCTCCATCTGTAAATCCTCTATCTGCTGGTTTTTTGCTTTGTTTTTTTGTTTTTTTTCTTTTTATTGTGTTTATTTGATAGTTTTCATGTTATTTCTTTGAGCTTTTTTCAGTTTATTTTCTTCGCCCCAGTAATATTTTTCTAATCATGGCTTTTAGAGTGGTGGCTTTAAAAGTTCAAGTTCTCTTGAAACGCATTCTGGATTTCTTTAATCCATAATGGCTGAATAAGGAGGCTAACTTCTAAACTTTTTAAACCGATTCTAACTGACTTGTTTGTGTTTGCTGATTTGTTGGACTTTATTATTTTCTGAGTAAGTTTAGTTTTATGTAATTTAGAGTTGTGTGTTTTTGTTTTTACCAGTTTCGATTCGAAAAAAAAAACATTGTGGAAAAACCTGAGAATGGCAGAATATGGGGTTTTCTTAACGCTTGAAACGCATTCTCTCTCAATAAATCTATAGTTTGTTTATTTCATGTTGTTTGAAGTGTCTTGTTTCTTGTTTTGTTCTTCATAATAAAGGTATATAGGCTGGAAACCTTAAGTCTGCGGGCTACTGTCCTAAGGATTGTTGAAATATACAATCTTGACTCAGGTGTAACAACGCCACGTACCTCTTTTCTTGCATTTTGTGGGTCGTTGATAAGATAATGATTGAATTAAGAATAACTCTTGGAAAATGATAAATGATGCATGGATCTGTGTGCTTGAAATGTTTATTGGTTTTCGCTTTGCTTTTTGATTCCTTGCGCAACATTGAGCACTGAGCTATTATCACTGAGTTATTTGTTCACTTAGAGAAAGTTTATGTAATTTAAATGTTTCTTCAGATTTCAATGAATTCCAGAACTTGTTTGATGGTCACTGGAGGCGAAATCCTAGACTGTGCAACATTGGGGAAATGATTTAGGCCATCTTTGGACCGTTTGAGCCTTAATAGCCAACCTTGACTGAATTGATCCCTAGTTACCCCTTTGAGCCTCTGTAAGCCTTTTTCTTTGTTAACTCACTAAAAGATTTCCTACCTCAAATGAATTTGTTCCAAACAGTTTATCCCTTACCTACGAGCATGTAGATCATCACAATTAAATTCTGAGCTATGTTCTGGTTTTGGGAAGTTAGAGGAGGTTGGGATGTGTCATGAGCAATACAAGTGAGTTCTATTGTGTTTAAAAAAAAAAAAAGAAAAACAGAAAAAAAAAACCAATCTGTACTTATTCGTCCACGTACTTACACATTGAGGACAATGTGTTGTTTAAGTGTGGGGGAGGGGAAGTGTAATAAAAAAAAAGAAGAAGAAAAAAAAGAAAAAGAAGAAGAATAAGAGATCTATACCCTTAAGTGTTCTTAAAAAGAATGAAACAACAAAGTGTGGGGGTGTAGTTTTCTTTTGTTTTCTGCAAAAAAAAAAAAAAAGATTGAGTGTTCTAAATAAGTTTGGGGGAGTAACCTGGTGAATTAAAATGAAGTTGTGTTATAGGTTTGAGCTCTACATAGTCTTGAATGATTTATGTGTTTGTGGGTGATTTGAGCCAAATTATTATCCTTTATCATACCTTCACCCAAGCCAAACGTTACAAGCTTTATAAAGTCCTACTTGATCCTTGGTGTTGTGCATGTCTACATTAGTGGAGAGTGACTTGAAAAGCAGGCCTATGGAGTTCATTTATACACACATCTTCAATATTAATTATGATTCATTTTTATGCATAAACTCATCCGGGTTACAAGTGATTAGGTGAGAAGGGCTCTACACACACACACACTTGAGGAATTGAAATGAAGCGAAACTAATCTTTAAGATAAAATTCTTGATCAAGTGCATTATTTTGAAGTTTTCTTGGGTTATAATTAAGTACAATCTTTGAGGCCTATTTGCAAGATGAAGCATTTGTGTGTTTTAATTTTTTGTTGATTCTGTTTCGGTTTAGTTTTATTTCACGTTGTCGTAGTTGCTCGAGGACTAGCAAAGTCTAAGTGTGGGGGAATTTGATAAGTGTCTATTTATATATCATTTTCATATCAATTCGTCCATGTTTCTTTGCTATATTCCTGGTATTTTTATGTTTTTGTGTGGTTTTGATGTTTGTAGGAGTTTTGGAGCAACTTGCACAAAAATGGAGTAAAACCCTTCATTTTCACCTCTGCTAGTCAACCATCTCTCGGATTTAATTGTATTGATAAACAATGAACCCGATGACATATCATATACCGTTGAAAAGCTCTCGAAGTCTACTTTTTGGAGAAATTTACGGTTTATGAATCCATTCAGTGTACCGAAAGTTGTAATCAAAACAGTGTGAGAAGTGTAGAAATGTAATTCCACACATCACTGTAGCATGTATAATACGAGACACTGTAACACATTACTGTAGCAGAGTATTTAAACACATTTTAGGGTTTTATTTCATAACTTGAAGAGGGAGAACGTGGTGAAGGCTGCAGCTCTGGAATTCTTTCATCTCTTGGAGTTCTTGAAGGAGAAAGGAAGCTTGGAAAGAGAAGAACTACAATCCAAAGAGAATTACATCAAATTTGCTAAGTTTTTCCCTTCCCTTTCATTTTCTGGAATGTCTCCATGTTGTATTGTATTTATCACGTTCTTAAACATGTGTAACTGATCTGAATTGGTTGAGGGTGATTTCAAAGCCCCTGATATGGTTTTTGTGAGTTGATTGTGCAAGAAGTTGTTATCCAATTCTCTAATTGAAGTTGCTTGTATTTTCCCATATCTAATGCTTATGATTTCTTGTTGATTGTATTTGGAATGGCCAACTGAATATAATCTGGTTGTTCTCTATTGCTAGAGTAGAAATCTTGATCCGTAATTGTCTTGAGTTTCTAATCCTTAGTAGCAAAATTGTGATCAGAGATTGCAATTGGAGAATACAACCTAAGTTAAATAATCCGAGCTTGTGTGTTTATTGCTTAGATCAACCTATCTTTCTTATCGTATTGTATCCATTGAATTAAATTTAGAGAGCTTGTTCTAGGTTGTTTAATGGATAGAGATTAAATAAAGAGCCTGTTTTATTTAACAACACAGTAAGGAAAGATTGGGATAACAGAGCTTGTTGTTATCTACGGTTGATAATTTCAATGGTGTAATTGGATGACAATTCTACGATTAATTCTCAAATCCATATCTTGTGGTAGAGAAGGATCCCTTAACCAGATTTCCCTCATTGATCTTTTATTCAAATTAACTTCTGTTTTGTTATTCTTAATTTGCATCCTTATTTCACTTAGTTTATCATTCAACAAAACCCCCCCATTTAGTTAATTGTTGTTGGAAATAACAAATTCAATTAGAATCAATCCTCGTGGGAACGATATCTTACTCATCACTTTATTACTTGTGCGACTAGTATACTTGCTAGTTTCGAATGCATCAAAGGGAAGGAAAAAACTTAGCAATTCTGATGTAAATCTCTTTGAATTATAGTTCTTCCTCTTTCCAAGCTTTCTTTCTCCTTCAAGAACTCCAGGAAATGAAAGAAATCCGGAGCTGCAGCCTCCATCACGTTCTCCCCTCTTCAAGTTTTTTAAAATAAAACCCTAAAATGTGTTTATATACTCTGCTAAAGTAACTTGCTACAGTGCCCCGTATATAATAACATGCTACAGTGATATGTGGAATTACAAATATACACTTCTCAGATCATTTTTATCATAATTTTGGTACACTATATAAATTCGTGAACCGTAAATTTCTCCAGAAAATAGACTTCGAGAGCTTTCCAATGGTATATAGCATGTTATCCGGTTAATTGTATATCGATACAATCAACTCCGAGAAATTGGTTGATTAGCAGAGGTGAAAATAAAGGGTTGTACTCTAATTTTGTGCAAGTTCCTCCAAAACTCCTGCAAACATCAAAAACCACACAAAAACATAAAAATACCAAGGAATATAGCAAAGAAACATATACGAATTGATATGAAAGTAATACATAAGTAGACACCTATCAAATTCCCCCACATTTAGACTTTGCTAGTCCTCGAGCAACTACGACGATATTAAAATAAAACTAAATCTAAATAGAATCAAAGAAAAAATTAAAATACACAAATGTTTTGACTTACAAATAAGCCTCAAAGATTGTACTTAATTATAACCCAAGGAAAACTTCAAAATAATGCATTTGATCAAGAATCTCATTACAAAGATAAGCTTCGCTCTACTTCAATTCCTCAAGTGTGTGTGTGTAGAGCCATTCTCACCTAAGCACTTGTAACCCGGATGAGTTTATGCATAAAAATGAATCATATTTAATATTGAAGATGTGTGTATAAATGAACTCCATAGGCCTGCTTTTCAAGTCACTCTCCACTAATGTAGATAAGCACAACACTAAAGATCAAGTAGGGCTTTATTAAGCTTGTAACGTTTGGCTTGGGTGAAGGTATGATAAAGGATAATAATTTGGCTCAAATCACCCACAAACACATAAATCATTCAAGACTATGTAGAGCTCAACCCTATAATACAACTTTATTTCAATTCACCAGGTTACTCCCCCAAACTTATTTAGAACACTCAATTTATTTTTTGTAGAAAACAAAAAATAACTACACCCCTACGCTTTGTTGTTTCATTCTTTTTAAGAACACTCAAGGGTATAGATCTCTTTTTCTTCTTTTTTTTCTTTTTTTCTTTTTTTCTTTTTTTTTTAAACACAATAGAACTCACTTGCATTGCTCAAGACACAGCCCAACCTCCTCTAACTTCCCAAAACCAGAACATAGCTCAAAATATAATTATGAATGATCTACATGCTCATATGTAAGGGATAAACTGTTTAGAAAAAAAATTCATTTGAGGTTAGGAAATCTTTTAGTGAGTTAACAAGGAAAAAGACTTATAGAGGCTCAAAGGGGTAACTAGGGATCAATTTCAGTCAAGGTTGGCAATTAAGGCTCAAACGGTCCAAAGATGGCCTAAATCATTTCCCCAATGTTGCACAGTCTAGGATTTCACCTCGAGTGACCATCAAATAAGTTCTAGAATTCATTGAAATCTGAAGAAACATTTAAATTACATAAACTTTCTCTAAGTGAACAAATAACTCGGTGATAATAGCTCAGTGCTCAATGTTGCGCAAGGAATCAAAAGCAAAGCGAAAACCAATAAACATTTCAAGCACACAGATCCTGCATCATTTATCATTTTCCAAGAGTTATTCTTAATTCAATCATTATCTTATCATCGACCCACAAAATGCAAGAAAAGAGGTACGTGGCGTTGTTACACCTGAGTCAAGATTGTATATTTCAATAATCCTTAGGACCAGTAGCCCGCAGACTTAAGGTTTCCAGCCTATATACTTTTATTATAAAAGAACAAAACAAGAAACAAGACACTTCAAACAACATGAAATAAACAAACTATAGATTTATTTGAACAGAATGCGTTTCAAGGGTTAAAGAAACCCCATATTCTGCCATTCTCAGATTTTTCCACATTTTTTTTAATCAGAATTGGTAAAGACAAAAAAAAACACATAACAACTCTAAATTACATAAAACTAAACCTACTCATAAAATAACAAAGTCCAGCAATCAGGAAACAAAAAAAGTTAGTTAAAATGGGTCTAAAAAGTTTAGAAGTTAGCCTCCTTATTCAGCCATTATGGATTAAAGAGATCCAAAATGCGTTTCAAGAGGACTTAAACCTTTTAAGCCACCACTCTAAAAGCTAAGATTAGTAAATATTACCTGGACGAAAGAAGTAACCTGAAAAAAAATCTGAAAAGAAATAACATAAAAAATCTGAAATAAACATAATAAAAAGAAAGCAAATAAAAGTGAAGCAAACCAGTAGATAAAGATTACAGATGGAGCGCTAAATCCAGTTTATGACTTTTATTGCCTTCCGCAAACCAATCTATCTGAGCTATTGTTGGATCAGGCGAATAGACAAATGCTTGTAATTTGTCAATTAACTCCCCTACTGTTGAAGCTGTAACCAGGATTTGCCTTGCCGATTGTGAGATGAAGTTTTTTTCTACTGCTTGATCAAGAAAAGACAACAAACCATCAAAAAAATTATTGACATTTAACAAACCAATAGGTTTTCGATGGATGTTTAGTTGTGCCCAAGAGGTGATTTGAAATATTTCCTCTAATGTACCATAACCACCGAGCAAAGCAATAAATGCATCAAATTTAATGACCATATGTGCAATACGCTCATGCATGCTAGAGACATGTAACTCTTCCCCCACTATGTTGCCTATGATATCTCGCACAGCTAATGGTTTAAGGATAATGCCGAGAACTTTACTCCCTCCCAGGGATGCAGCTGTCGACACACACCCCATTAACCTAAGACTACCCCCTCCATAAATCAAATGAATACGCCTCTCAGCTAATGCCCTACCAAGATCAAGAGCTATTGTTGTAAACTCTCCATCTTTACCAAATTGCGATCCACAAAATACACATATATTTCGAAATCGCCGAATTGGTGTTTTCTCTATTTCTACAAGTGCTCTATCCTTGTGTAAGACAATGATGCACGTTAGATACTATGCTTTTCAAGGGTAAGACAGATTATAAAAATGGCATTTAAAATATAGAGAATGGATATGCACACACGTAAAACTCTCAGATTTGACACATGAGACATAATTTCGGAGGGGGTTGCTCGATGTAGATTTATCGCCCAAGATTTGAAAAAATGAGATGTGCTTTCGGCGAGGTTTGACAAAACCTACAACTTGTCTCCCACGCGAAACATGAAAAATGGAGATATACTTTCGGTGGAGGTTGACGAAACCTCCACACTTGTCTCCCACGTGAAGCATTAAAAATGGAGATACACTTTCGGCGGGGGTTGACAAAACCCCCATACTTGTCTCCTATGTGTGCTGGTGTCATGGGGTAGTCATATGGTTTGTCAAAAAGGAAAATTTGAAATTAAAACAAACAAAATCAATAAAAAACAATAACACAAAGACAACACTCATAATCAAATCAAACAAAACAAGAAAGAATAAAATTCAGCAATATTAACACACATTCAAATGTACAAGTAGTTGTAATTATGGCTCACATCTTCCTCTGGTTTTACGTCCAGTAACGGCTGAAACGCCTTCTATGAGTCGGGGATTTGCTTCCCATCCAGTTTTCTTATAAACTGGCAAACAAGGTCGTTTTTAGTCAGATTCCCTAGACTATAACACTGCAATTCATCACGAAATTGTGTCCATAGATTAAGCAATTCACGCTGAACAAGTCCACAAGAATGTGACTCAAGAGTTAAAAAAACATTATCCAACGACTCATTACTCAGACCATTCTTAATAAATGACAGTTTATCTTCTCTATTTCTGGACACAAAACCTAATGAACGACAAGTCTGGTTACAATTCCATCTAGCACATTTATAACATACTTGTAACCTCTTCGCTCTTCGCCTCTTGGCGTAGTAGCTTTTCCCTAGACCAGGCATATATTTTGTGAGATTAATGTCAGGTTCATCGGACAATCTCACCTTGGCTTCAATAAGCCATCGGATATCCGCAGGCACATTTAGGAGCATCAATGCCCAAAGTGTAGTCATCCGTACTTTATAAATTTTAAACACAGCATTTTGAGGAAGTGAAGGGAAATATTTACGAAGGTTCGATAGAAAGATATCGGCATCCATTGAAGAGGAGAAAAAGAGAGATATTACCGATAATGCGATTGAGTTTGTTCTTCCCCCAGATATGCATGTTTCAAACCTTCGGGTAATGGCTTCAACTCCCATTTGGATGTTTCCTCAAGCTGTTACACAACTGAACTCGAATCACGGAATAATCAAATTAAACACAAGAAAAGAAAAGAAAATAGAGACATATAAAAGAAATAAAAACACAAAAGCAAACGAAAGTCAAAATCAAACAACAAAGCAAATGAGACAGATGACAAAGAGAGATAAAACCTGATCAATTATAATGGCCCATGAGAGGAATCTCCTCGAAACACAAAAATTGATCGTTACTACCTTCTTTTCTTTGTCTCTTTTTATTTATCTTTCAAAAATAATGGGTTGCCTCCCAATAAGCACTTGGTTTAACGTCCTCAACCTGACGTCACTTGCCATCACCCATCAAGATAAGTTGGCTCGTAGAGAGGTACCTCCTCGATGTCCTGCATCACCGAATTCTCATAGTATGGCTCCAACCTATGTCCATTCACCTTGAATACTTTGTCAGTTTTCAAGCTCTTGATTTCCACTGCACCATGAGAAAATACATCAGTAATAGTAAAGGTCCAACCCATCGAGATCGTAATTTACCTGGAAATAACTTGAGGCGAGAATGAAATAAAAGAACTTTCTGTCCCACTTCAAAATTCTTCCTGTAGATCATTTTATCATGAAATGCCTTAGTTCTCTCCTTGTAAATTCTGGAATTCTCATAGGCATCATTTCTAAGTTCTTCCAATTCTTGCAGTTGAAGCTTCCTTTGTTCTCCAGCGGCATCCATCTCCATGTTACAACGCTTTACTGCCCACCATGCTTTATGTTCGAGCTCTACTGGAAGGTGGAATGGCATACCATAGACTAACCTATACGGAGACATACCAATATGTGTCTTGTAAGCAGTCTGGTATGCCCAAAGTGCATCATTAAGGTGTAGGCTTTAATCTTTTCTGTTCGGATTCATTGTCTTCTCGAGAATCAACTTGACTTCCTAATTTGAAACTTCAACTTGACCACTGGTTTGTGGATGATATGCAGTAGATACCTTATGAGTGATGTTGTATTTCTTGAGCAAGGCTTCAAATGATCTGTTGCAGAAGTGTGTCCCTTTGTCGCTAATCATGGGTCTTGGTGTTCCAAATCTCGCAAAAATGTTAGATTTCACAAAATCTACAACAACTTTAGAATCATTAGTTCTCGTAGCTTTTGCTTCCACCCATTTAGAAACATAATCCACAGCAAGTATAATGTAAACATTACCAAATGATGAGGGAAAATGACCCATGAAATCAATACCCCACACATCAAAAATCTCGACAATAAGTAGAGGGGTTTGGTGGCATTTGATTTTTGGCACTTAAATTATCTGTCCTTTGACAACGGTCACAAGCTTTGCAGAATAGATATGCATCTTTGAACAATGACGGCTAGTAGAATCCATAATCAAGAACTTTGAGGGCTGTTCTTTTTGGTCCGAAGTGACCTCCACATGTGATAGGTGTCTATTTATGTATTACTTTTATATCAATTCGTCCATGTTTCTTTGCTATATTCCTTGGTATTTTTTATGTTTTTGTGTGGTTTTGATGTTTGTAGGAGTTTTGGAGCAACTTGCACAAAAATGGAGTAAAACCCTTCATTTTCACCTCTGCTTGCAGTGATCTTCTCCGGATTTAATGTATGATATACAATGAACACTGTGTAAGGAAGACGACGGATGAGGCGAGGGAAGAATTAGAAGATGAACTGTTATATAACGTTGGAAAGCTCTCGAAGTCTATTTTCTGGAGAAATTTACGGTTTATAAATCCATTCAGTGTACCAAAAGTTGTAATCAAAACAGTGTGAGATGGATAGAAATATAATTCCACAAGTCACTGTAGCATGTATAATACGGGACACTGTAGCAAGTCACTGTAGCAGAGTATTTAAACACATTTTAGGGTTTTATTTTCATTACTTGAAGAGGGGAAAACGTGGGAGGAGGCTGCATTTCTGGATTTCTCTCATCCCTTGGAGTTCTTGAAGGAGAAAGAAGATTTTGAAAGAGGAGGAACTACAATTCCAAGAAGATTCATCTACAAAGAAGATTTTCAAAGAATTTGCTAAGTTCTTTCTTTCCTTTTCAATTCTGGAATTTCTCTGTATTGTATTTGTTATTCTGATTGAATATGTGTAACTAAATCTGAATTGGTTGAGGGTGATTTCAAAGCCCTTGATATGGATTTTGTGAGTTGATTGTGTAAGAAATTGTTATCCAATTCTCTAATTGAAGTTGCTTGTATTTTCCCATATCTAATGCTTATGATTGCTTACTGATTGTATTTGGAATGGCCAACTGAATATAATCTGTTGTTGTCTATTGCTAGATTAGAAATCTTGATCCGTAATTGTCATGAATTTCCAATCATTAGTAGCAAAATTGTGATCAGAGATTGCAATTGGAAAATACAACCTAGGTTAAATAATCCAGAACTTGTGTGATTATTGCTTAGATCAACCTATCTTTCTCATCGTAATGCTTCTATTGATTTAAACTTTGAGAGCTTGTTCTAGGTTGTTTAATGGATAGAGATTAAATAAAGAGCTTGTTTTATTTAACAACAAAGTAAGGAAAGATTGGGGTAACAGAGCTTGTTGTTATCTACGGTTGATAACTTCAATGCTGTAATTGGATTACAATTCTATGTTAATTCACAAATTCATATCTTGTGGCAGAGAAAGAACCCTTAAACCAAGTGTCTCTCATTGAATATTTTTCACTCCACATTTTACTTCTGATGGTGTGGTTATTGTGCATTTACATTAATATTTCATTTAGTTAATCCATCAACAAAACCCCCCATTTATTCTGTTGTTGCTTTTGAATAACAAATTCAATTAGAATCAATCCTCGTGGGAACGATATCTACTTACTACTTTATTACTTGTGCGACTAGTATACTTGCTAGTTTCGAACGCATCAACATGCATAAGAATGACAGAAGGTTAAAATTGAATTAAATTCAGATTCAGAAACGCACCTTCTTATCACTTGGTCAGAACAATGCTTCCATAAGTACGGATCATCCCATATGTAATACTTGGCAATGTTCTTGATGTTGTCTCTTTGAGCTCGAGTCAAGTCATGTGGTAGCTTCTTCGTAACTAAGTAATTGACAATATCTGCATACCAAGGCACTATTACATGTAGAGACAGCAATTGTTCATCCGAAAAACTTTCTTGTAATGGCAGTACATCCTCATCATGGATAATGCGACTGAGATGGTCTGCAACTAAGTTTTCACTTCCCTTCTTATCTTTGATCTCTAAGTCAAATTCCTATAAAAGGAGTATCCACCTGATAAGCCTTGGTTTAGCATCTTTCTTTGTGAGAAAGTACCTCAAAGCTGCATGATCAAAATAAATGGTTACTTTAGTACCAATCAAATAAGAACAAAATTTTTCTAAAGCAAAAATAATCGCCAGGAGCTCTTTTTCAGTTGTAAAATAATTAAGCTGAGCATCATTTAAAGTTCGAGATGTATAGTAAATGGCATGTGGAATTCTGCCAATTCATTGACCCAAAACGGCACCTACAGTGTAGTCACTTGCATCGCATATGATCTCGAATGGTTGATCCCAATTCAGAGATTGGATTACTGGAGCTGAAGTCAAGAGTTCCTTCAGTTTCTCAAATGCCTCCTTGCATTTCTCATCAAATTCAAAGGCCATATCATTCTGTAGTAATCTGCATTGGGGCAATGCTATCTTCAAAAAATCTTTGATGAACCTACGATAGAAACCTGCATGACCAAGAAAAGAACGAATATCCCGCACACTTGTGGGAGGTGGTAAGGAGCATATAAGATCTATCTTGGATTTATCAACTTTTATACCCTTAACAGAAATAACATGTCCCAAAACTATACCTTGATCGACCATAAAATGACATTTTTCCCAATTCAGAACAAGGTTAATTTCTATACATCTTTGAAGTATAAGGGTAAGGTTGTCAAGGCATTTATCAAAAGAATCATCAAAAACACTAAAGTCATCCATAAATACCTCAATGATGTTCTTAACATAATCAGAGAAAATACTTACCATACACCTTTGGAAAGTGGCAGGGACATTGCAAAAATTGAATGGCATGCATCGATAGGCAAATGTACTGAATGGGCATGTGAATGTAGTTTTCTCTTGGTCCTCATGGGCAATGACAATCTGATTATATCCTGAATAGCCATCAAGAAAACAGTAGTGAGAATGAACTGCTAACCTCTCCAGAATTTGATCAATGAATGGCAAGGGAAAGTGATCCTTGCGAGTTACTGAATTGAGCTTCCGATAATCAATACAAACTCGCCACCCGGTTTGGATATGAGTGGGCACTAGCTCATTATTATCATTCTTAACCATCGTAACACCAGATTTCTTCGGAGCAACTTGGATTGGACTCACCCACTTGCTATCCAAAATTGGATAAATCACACCCACATCTAACAATTTGAGAATTTCTTTCTTCACAACTTCCATCATCAGAGGATTCAACCTCCACTGTGCTTCTCTAGTGGGCTTGGATCCTTCTTCTAACAAGATGCTATGCATGCATACGGCTGGACTAATACCTTTGATGTCAGCAATTGTCCATCCAATGGCTGTTTTGTGTTCTCGAAGCACTCAGATGAGTTTCTCTTCTTGTAATGGTGTAAGGCCCTTTGCTATTATGACTGGCAACGTATCTTTCTCACCCAGGAATACATGCTTCAAATGATCTGGAAGAGGCTTAAGCTCCAAGACAGGTGCTTATATCACAGAAGGAAGAAGTTTCTCATTAGATAAAGGCAATTCAATATACGAAACATCATACCTATTTGTAGTGATAGCTATAGTCTTATCCAAGCTTGCCACAGCTTCCTCCACTTCTTTAGACACTTGTATCAACTTTCTCGATTCTCTGCAATTTTCTACCCCTATGTGCTCACTAATGGCTACTTCCAATGCATCCTTGCGAGTTAACTCAAAAAGTTGTTATGCCAAAGAATTGATAACATCAACTGCAAAAACAGAATGCAAGTCATTAGGATACCTCATTGCCTCAAAAATATTGAAACGAATCACCTCGCCATCAAACTCTATGGTGAGAGTGCCATCATGAACATCAATCTTAGTTCGGGCAATTTTCAAGAATGGCCTCCTTAAAAGAATTGGTGTTGGATTGGAAGATGTCTCATCCTTCATTTCCAGAACATAGAAGTCTGCTGGAAAAACTAATTGATTTACCTGCACAAGCACATCTTCTATAACTCCCTTGGGATATGCATTAGAACGATCAGCAAGTTGAATTACAATACCAGTTTCTGCAAGGGGTCCAAGATTAAAAGAAGCATAAATAGAATATGGCATGACATTAATAGATGCTCCTAAATCTAACATAGCTCTTTCAAACTTGGTATTACCAATGGTGTAGGGAATGGTAAATGTACCTGGATCTTTGCACTTTGGAGGAATTTTTCTTTACAATAAAGCTGAAACATTTTCTCCCACACTTACTTTCTTATTTCCTTTCAACTTTCTCTTATTGGTGCATAACTCCTTGAGAAATTTTGCATAACGAGGCACTTGCTTGATAGCATCCGAAAGTGGTATATTTACCTCGATCTGGCAAAAAGTCTCCAAGATTTCCTGCTCTTGTTCCTCCTTCTTTGATTTTGCAAATATGCTAAGAAAAGGTGGAGGAGTAACATAAGAAGGAATGGGAGTCTTAAGATTTGCCTTAGAAGATGATGTTTTATTCATGGTGGAAGTGGTGTCATCCCCTTCATTAGTTTGTGATTTCTTTGGTGGAATGTCTAATTGCTTTCCACTTCTCAAAGTTACCGCACTAGCATTCTCTCTTGGATTGATCACTGGCTGAGAAGGTAATTTTCCTGAGCTTTGACTCTAAAATTTGCTCATGTTAATAGCCAATTGTCCCATCTGATTTTCCAGGTTTTGCATACTTGCCCTAGTTTCCTGCTGAAATTGCATTGTGTTAGTGGCAAGTGCTTTAACAATATCTTGGAGAGACATACCTGAGTTTTGTGGAGCTGGTTGTGGTGCTAGTTGTGGTACTGGTGGTGGTTGAGTTTGAAATGGTTGCTTCACTCTTGGTTGATTGAAAACTGGTGGCCGATTTGGTATGACATGTGGGGCTATTGGTTGATGATTCCTAAACTAAAATTGGGATGGTCTCTCCATCCGGCATTGTAAGTATTAGAGAAGGGGTCATATCGTAGCCTTGCTTGTCCTGGAAATCCACCTATGGCATTGGCTTGTTCCGTATCTCCTTCTTGCAAAGTTGGACACATGTCGGTAGGATGGTCCATGGTAGAACAGACTCCACATATATAAGATTGCTGCATATGTCCTACAGCCATTTTTTTTACAAGAGAGGTAAGTTTAGAAAGTTGTTGTTCAATGTTCAGAGTACTTACCTCATTTACTCTCCTTGGCAGTTGCTACTCAAATTGGCTGTTGAATTGTTGGGAGTTTGCTGCCATGTCTCTAATCAAATGTCTTGCAACTTCTGGTGTTTTATTAACTAGTGCTCCACGATTAGCAGCATCAATGATACTCCTTTCCATTGGTAGGAGACCCTCATAGAAATATTGAATTAGGAGTCCATCACTACTTTGGTGGTTTGGACAGCTAGCACATAACCTTTTAAATCTCTGCCAATATTCATGAAGTGATTTTCCATTGTGTTGTTGAATGCCACTAATATCCTTTCTACTATTTGTAACTTTCGAGGCGAAAAGTATTTCTCCAAAAAGAGTTTACTCATCTCATTCCATGTGGTAATGGTACCTGGTGGTAGATAGTATATCCAATCTTTTGCCGAATCTGCTAATGAGAATGGGAAAGCTCTCAAATTAATTTGCTCTTTAGAAACGCCAGTTGGCTTCATACTTGAGCATACCATATGAAATTCTTTGAGGTGTTTGTTCGGATCCTCTCTTGCAAAACCATGAAATGTAGGCAAGAGATGAATTAGTCCATATTTAAGTTCAAAATCTACCTCAAAATTGGTGCTTATGCATAGCGGTTGTTGATCAATAATTGGAGCCGTTAACACTTTAAGAGTCTAATTGTTTTCCATCGCCATTACTTCCGATTCAGATTTGATTGAACTGTAAGAAGATGGGAGGGAAGTATGTCATGCAAGGTCAAATTCTGGAAGTGGAGTTGAAATTGACCGATTTAGTCTTAAATTCAAGGATTGGAGAAACTCCTTAATTCTCTTAAGTCATTGGTCCGCTTCTCCCTCGGACATAAAAGCCTAAACACAAACAATCAGAAAATAAAGTTCAAGAATTATCAATAAAGACAGAATAACAAATTGATTAGAAAATCAATCCCTGGCAACGGCGCCAAAATCTTGATGCGTTCGAAACTAGCAAGTATACTAGTCGCACAAGTAATAAAGTGATAAGTAAGATATCGTTCCCACGAGGATTGATTCTAATTGAATTTGTTATTTTCTAGCAACAATAAACTAAATAAGGGGGGGTTTGTTGAATGATTAATTAAACTGAATACGAAGGCAAATAAAGAATAACACAACACAAGATTAAATGAATTGAAAAATCAATGAGAGACACCTGGTTTGTTAGCCCTAAGGCTACATGATAATTTTGATGATAACAATACACATTGATTAATTGAGATTTACTAACATGTTTATTTATGTGCAAGAGTAAGATCATTGAAATAATTTTAAAAATCAAGAAGAGGCTTATTAAAATGAAGTGTTGAAGCTAAGGAGAAGATTACATGTTAAAGGCACCAAAGTTTAAGAACAAGGATTGACTCAAGGAATGTGACACATGAGCAATGTTCAATCAATTGGTCATATATATCTCTACAAATATCCAAATGACGTGATTCTTGAGCCTTTGAAAAGCTTACTCAATTTATAACATTTCATATGTTTTAATGAAATTCAAATTTCAAGTGCAAGGTTGTCCAAATCATCATGCAAATTGAAAGACAAATGGAAGCAGCTGACATGAGCATTGAATACTCCTTTGGACATATCATGAGCTAGAAAAATCAAAATGACTTGATTCTTGCGGCATTAGAAAGATGACTTAATGGGGCACATTTAATATGTTTTGAAGAAATTCAAATTTCAAATGGAAGACCAACATAATTGACATGCAATTCGGTGGACTGACACAGAGAAGAAAAATCAACTCACATAAGCACCGAATGGTGTTTTGGCCATATCTTAAGATAGAGATATCCAATTGCTTTGATTCTTAATGTTTTGGAACGCTTATTCAAATATGAAGATCTTTTATGTTTTGAAGAAATTCAAATTTCAAATGAAAAGCTGATAGAATTATCATTCAAATCAGTGGACAGATACATGGAAGAAAAATCAAGTCACTTGAGCACCGAATGGTGTTTTGGCCATATCTTGAGCTACAGATATCCAAATGACTTGGTTCTTGATGCGTTGGAAAGCTTATTCAAATTTGCAGATCTTTTATGTTTTACAGATTTTCAAATTTCAAACATAACATTGACAAAAATGGCAGAAAAAATTATGGTTTTTATGGTGGGCAGAAAATTTGGAGATGGTGTCTTCACTTGATTAAGTTCATCTCATTTGCCTATAAAAGGAGCCATTCTCCCCTGCATTCAAGTAGTGCAAGAGAAGCATTTTATCAAGCAAAAAGCAAGAGAAATATCAAGTCTAGAGAGCTTTTATATTATTTATCGACTCTTTGAAGAGAGTTATACTTTTGTTGTAAAAATTATCTTTGTTCTTGTATTGTGGTGAGAGTGAAATATTCTTGTAAAGGATAATAGTTATCCTTGAGATTGTGTGTTATCAAGAGTTGAAGGAAGTTTCCTTGGTGAGGTTTTTCATCAAGAAGAACTCTTGGTGTGGTGTTATCAAGAGTTGAAGAAAAAAAGTCTTGGTGAAGTTGTTCATCAAGCAAGTTGTAAAGTATTCTACAACTTAGTGGAAAGCCTAGCTTGTGGAGGAGCTAGGAGCCCGTGGACGTAGGCAATGTTTGCCGAACCACGTAAATTGAGTTTGCACTCTCTCTATCCCTATACTCTTTACATTTACTTGCACTTGAGATTATTTATTATTGCTATTCTCTTGATTGCATTTTAGATAACTTCTATTTTTATCTTCTTCACTTCTATTCTCAAAAGAAAAAGTGAAATAATTTTTATCTTTCAAGAAAAGTTTTATAAATTCGTTTTGATAAATAAAACCCAATTCACCCCCCCTCTTGGGTTGTCATACCTGGGTCAACAAGTGGTATCAGAGCATGGTTGCTCATTTTTTTTTAATCTTAACCGATTTTGAGCTATGGCAACTTTTAATTCAACTTCATATGTTGAGGGACTTTCTATCTCTAGACCTCCATTTTTTAATGGAAGTGATTAATCTTATTGGAAAACTAGAATGAGTATTTTCTTGAAATCTTTTGATTATGATTTGTGGTCTATTGTTTTGGAAGGACCTTTTATTCCTACCACAATTGAAAATGGGGAATGCATGCTTAAAGAACCTAAAGAGTTTAGTGAAGATGATAAAAAGAAATTGAGTTTGAATGCTAAAGCTATGATTGTGTTATATTGTGCTCTAGATAGAAATGAGTTTAATAGAATATCTACTTGTTCTACGGCACAAGAAATATGGCACACACTTAAAGTAACTCATGAATGAACTAGTCAAGTTAAAGAATCCAGAATTAGTATGCTAGTTCATAGTTATGAGCTTTTTAAGATGAAATTGGATGAATCAATTTCTGAAATGTTTACTAGATTTACGGATATTATTAATAGTTTGAAATCTCTTGGTAAATCTTATTCTAATGTTGAAATGGTGAGAAAGATTCTTAGGTGTCTACCAAAATCTTGGAGCCAAAGGTGACGGCAATTCAAGAAGCAAAGGACCTCACCAAACTACCATTAGAAGAACTTATGGGTTCTCTCATGAATCATGAAATCACCTTGAAGGAGAATGAAGAAGATTTCAAGAAAAAGAAAAATATCGCTTTCAAATCTTCAACCAAAGAAGATGATGAGTCCAACGATGAAGGAGATGATGAAGATCTTGCATTCATCACAAGAAAGCTAAAAAGGATGATTAGAAGAAACCAAGAATTCAAGAAGAACTCTAGAAGGGAGTACAAAGGGCAAAGCTCAAAGCAAGATAAGAAAAATGATCAAGTCATTTGCTATGAGTGCACGAAACCGGGACATGTAAAGATGGATTGTCCTTACTTCAAAAGTCAAAACAAGAAA
>SNVD02008896.1:0-35283 GCA_013180625.2 Boswellia sacra | reverse complement strand
CTCAATTGTCTTTGCTATGGACAATGCATAACGAACCAAATCTGCCTGGCCATATCATTGCAGCAGTTTGATTCTCCTTTTTGTTCTTCCAGTTGCAATACTACAATGTTGTCATTCCTGAGGTATAGTATCTTGTTCTTGATTTTCTATTTGAATGGATTGATGTGTAGTATCTACTTCAACCTCCACCTGCTTGTTGGTATACTCATTCAAGCTTTCATCCGTTAATTTTTCTTTTGGATGAAGCATGGATGTTTCATCTAAAACAACATCTCTACTGAATAGGAATTTGGGTGACTTAGGATCAGGACACCACAACCTATATCCTTTAACACCTATTCCATAACCCAGAAATATACACTTCTTTGCTCTAGGTTTGAGCTTTCCATCATTTACATGTGCATATGTAGGACACCCAAATATTCTTAATTGTTAGTAATCAGCAAGAGTTCTGGACCATACCTCTTAAGGAGTTTTTAACCCAAGAATAGTTGATGGTGATCTATTCACGAGGTAGCAAGCGGTATTGATTGCTTCAGCCCAAAAACCTTTTGACAATCCAGAATTACATAGAAGACATCGAGCTCTCTCTAATAGTATTCTGTTCATCCGTTCTGCAACTCCATTTTGTTGTAGCATTCCTCTAAGAGTGTGATGGCTCACTATGCCTTCTTTCTTACAGAACTTATCAAACTCCTTAGAACAAAATTCTAAGCCATTGTCAGTTCTCGTCTTTTTGCCTGTCTGATTTTCGATCAAACTCTTGAACTGCTTAAAATTGGCGAATACATCATTTCTATGCTTCAAGAAATATACCTGTACTTTTCTTGAATAATCATCAATAATTGTCAACGTCCATCGAAAACCACTTTTTGATAGGGTAGATGCCAGACCCCATAAATCTGAATGGATGTAATCAACCGTACCTACAATGAAAGGCAGTTCGAACCTTCACTCTACACTATTTTCCAAAAACACAAAGCTCACAAAAGTCGAGTTTGGAAATCTTCTAGTCACCAAGTAAACCTTGTTTACTCAATTCTACCATCTCTCATTCACTCATACGCCCTTAGACGCATATGCCATAATCGACCTAGACGCATATGCCACAATCGAGTAGTATCATATTCTACATTTTTCGAAGGTGATATAGCAGCAGCACATTGATGAGTTCAATAAAGGGTTAATCACACAGACCCCCCCAGGTTTTAGCATAATTTCGTCCATATTCACTGTTTATCACTTTTCATCATCGGATACCCCTGACATTTTCAAAGTTCATCATAGAGACCCCTTCTATCAGATTTTTCATTAAATGACATTAAATTCCATCCAATATGAGTTATTTTATCTAAATACCCCTAACTACAGATTCCATCCAATAAGAAAATTTTTGTTATTGGAAATTAGTTGAAGGAAATGCAATAAGACTCGAACCCAAGACTCCAAGCTATCACAAAAACTTCCAAACCACTGGACCAAACAACTTTTTTATGGCTAAAAGAACAAAAATATATTTAAATAATAGAGCTTCTTATTGTAATAATCAAACATGCTCATCTCATATCTCATTTATGGTGAGTAGAGAAACCATAAATTTATTAATTTATTTTTGCTCAATTTTTATTTAATCTAAATGTATTACTTTATTTTTTTAATATTTATTTTAATCTATTTTTATTTTTACTTTTAAGTTATTAATTCTTACTAATAAATTTATTAATTTATTTAAAAAAATTGATTAAAATTTATAAATAATTTTAATCAATTATAAATTGAATAAGAGGAACCATAAATTTATAAATTTATTTTTGTTTAATTTTTAATCTAAATTTATTAATTTATTTTTGTTTAATTTCTATTTTAATCTAAATTTATTAATTTATTTTTTTGATATTTATTTTAATATATTTTATTTTTATTTATTAATTTTTTTAATAAATTTATTAATTTATTTTAATAAATTAATTAAAATTTATAATTAATTTTAATCAATTATAAATTGAATAAGAGGAACTATAGATTTATTAACTTATTTTATTAATTTTTATTTTAATCTATTTTTATTTATTAATTCTTATTAATAAATTTATTAATTTATTTTAATAATTAATTAAAATTTATAATTAATTTTAATCAATTATAAATTGAATAAGAGGAACTATAGATTTATTAATTTATTTTATTAATTTTTATGTTAACCTATTTTAATTTATTAATTCTTATTAATTTATTTTAATAAATTAATTAAAATGTATAAATGTATAATTAATTTTAGCCAATTATAACTTTCCCTTATTGTTAACTCTATACATAAATATGTTGTAGCCTGGTGGTGCGCATACCATGTAGAAGATAAGAGGTCCTGAATTTGAATGCCAACAAGCTAAAATTTAGTTTATTTCATATATAATTGATTTGGCATAATCTATAGTTTAAACATATATTGTTGTTAACTTTAAACAAAAATATCTTGTAGTCAGGTGGTAGAACAAACCCTCTAAAATTTAAGAGATCTAAGAGGTCTTGAGTTCGAATCTTAACATTGTAAAATTTATTTAAACTCATAAATAATTAACTGTGTTTTGTTAAATGACTATTAAGCCCCTCAATACTCAACACATAAAATCTGACGGAAGAGGTCTCCATGATGAATTTCGAAAAGGTCAATGAAAAATGGCAAACAGTGAATAAGGATGAAATTAAGCTAAAACTAAGAGGGGTTTATGTGATTAGCCCATTTATTTATTATGCAAACATGACAGTAATTATTGATTTTTTATGTTATAGTCAGAATTTTCATCACAAGTATGTAGCATGCATAATTCAATGTTATGGACTCCGTATGCACAAGCATAACAGACAAGCTTCCAAGATTTGCTTCAACAAAATAGTATAGGTTTCTCATTTGCATTTCAAGACTCCCGAGCTTCATTTACATTTCAAGACTCTCACATTTCAAATTGTGGATCTTGATTTAACAAATACCAAAAAGCTAAAAGATGTTACTGTAGCTTTTTTGCCTCCCTCATTTTCAAGTTGAGTAAACTTTGTATTGAAATTGACAATACTTACATTCTGATATTTATTACTTTTCCATTTTTTCCTTTCAATCAACTAATCGTGAAACTTATTTGTAGCATTTTCATTTATTAAGTCAGGCTCCTGTTTTGTTATTGGTGTGATAGTATTTTCCAACATAAGCATGAGCAGCATTCCAAAAACATAAGCATATATAAATCTAAAGTATACTAGATGTTATCTTTGATCGAAGTTCTTTCAATTGATATGAATGAGAAGCATAACTTGTGAAAAAGACTTCACATGTAATTAGAATCTTGGCAAAATGAGCACCGAGTGAAAGAAGAGAACTACTTATTATATAGGCTTCGTGCTAGCTTAGATAGTTGAAGCATGTTTTTCATCTGGCTTTGATTATATTGCAATCAAGATAATTGAGCGAGAGAGCATGTGTAATTAATTAGCATTATTGATTTGCCAATAGTAGGTTAGAATCTTGAACAACACTACCATTTATCTTATTGATTTTATTGCAAAGATATCATAAAAGAAGTTATTAATGGAAGTGGATGATTTCCTTGCCTAATAGGCTGAATATTCTTGAGCTTAAGTACATGAACAAAATGGATATATTTTTTTAAGAACATTTACATCACTAAACAAATATTAAACATATTTTTCTTTGCTAGACAACTCCCCTTTCAGTTGTTATAGTAGAGACAATTCCACACAACACAAAGAAGAACAAATTAATTCCGTGTATTCATTGCATTCTTACAGTCAGAAAACACACAAGAAGATATTTGTGTAGCCAGTAACTTACAAAATTTTTATTCATAAAACAACAAATACATTATATGTTTCCCCTCACAAGACTATAGAACACTAGCTGGAGGAATAATTGTATAAAACGTCAATTATATAACAGGTAAATATACTACTCGCAATTACAAGGAAAATGCCTAAAGGCTACCAATGGCTGCCTGTAATCCATTGTCCAAAATTAGCTCGCAAATCTTCAAGGCCTGACCAATTATCTCAAAATTGCCTGACTATACACAGTGGCCTATTTCCCTGCTTGCAAATCTTCAATTAGCTTTGCTGCGGAGGGCTATTGCTCTGTCCAGAATTTGCAACATCAAACCCATTCCATCAAAAACGCATCAAACCCAAATCAACAATACCATCGATGAAACCCAACTAGAGGGCCATTGCTATGTCCAAAATCTGTAACATCAAACCCATTCCACAAAAAAACACATTAAACCCAATTCAATCAACAATGCTACAAATGAATCCCAGCCAAAGTGCTATTGCTCTATCAACCAAACCAGAGGTCTATTGCTCTGTTCAGAATCTGCAACATCAAACCATTACATAAAAAATGCAAATATCACAAGTAGAAGATTTTTCAGTAACAAATCACCAACATAGCAGGCTCTAATTCGATTTGGTGTTATTGATCTGTTAAGAATCTGCAGTATCAAACCTATTCCATCAAAAATGCAAATATCATAGGCAGAAGGATTTTCAGCAACAAATCACCAATTGGTAGTCTGATTTGATTTGATGTTAGAGAAAGACTGATAGGAGAAAGCAAAATATCAGGTTTTGATTCGATTTGGTGTTCTTTGATTCGATTTTGTGCTAGAAAAAGACTAAGAAAATTTTGATTATGCAGCATATGATTTGATTTGGTGTGAGAGAGAGAGAAAAATTTGATTTCATTTCTTGTGAGAGGTAAAACGTATCAAAACAGATATGTTTTCGAGTCGTTTAAGATGTAAGTAATAAGAAAAATAATAAAAATAAGATGTTAGCCATAAATTTAGTTATTTGCCATATGTCACCAGATTTGGAAAAGGTTAGGAAATGCTAGGATGAGGAGAGGATCGAAGTACGTTAATTTTGCAATAATGTTATAAGAATTTGTGAAAATTTAAACTTGTATATAAAATCTGTAAATGTAACATTGTTATTCTTTGCATAATATATTCAACTGCATATTTATTTATTCACGTGCTGTCAAATTTTTGATGGGATAATGTCACTAATTACCCCTAAGATTAGGCATAATATCACGCATATTTGCTGTTTACAAATTTTAACATGAGGCTTTATATACGGTATGTTGTGTAAGATAACATATATTTGTTTTGTGTGTTTGAATCATTAATTTTAATGTATTATTTAATGAATCTTAATTAGTTTTTCCGATGTAGAATATTGCTTAATGTAAGTTATTAGAAGGTATAATTTGAAAATTAAGCATTTAATTTAAGTTATGCTTTTATCATATAGATTTGATTTTAATTTTACGAATTAGTTTTAACATATTATTTATGGGCTTTGTTAAATTAATGATGATGAAATAAAAGGAGTAGAATGTTAGATACTTCGGACATTTTAATAAAAATCTTAATTTTTTTATTAATAAATTTTCTCAAACCAATTCACCTAATTAAATTTAGCTTATCTTAAAAAAACTCATGGCTCCGCACTACAGGGAGGCGAGATTCATAGGAGGTGGATTCAATAATGTTGGTGATAGAGCCATTGATTATTTTTAAAATTATCAAATTGATTATTTTTAAATTGGTAAAAAAAAGTGACACTTTTCAAATTTAAATTTAAGGTAAAACACAATTAATCCAATAATATATTTACAAATTAAAGATTCTAAATGTTGTTGCTGAAGTTGTGCTACATTTGGCAAACATGAGCAGAAAAAAATTATAGTGTGTTGAGCATATAGCCCACTCCGAATAAGCATTTGGGCTGGGCATTAATAATCACCCTCTGACAGAATGGCATATTTTATTGGGGTGTTATTTTCGTGTTGCCGTCGGTTGATTTACTATGACCAAATAACCCAATTTTTTATAAGATTACGTATCATCCAGATCTGTCAGGTTAAAAGGCGTCGAAAGAAGAAACCTACCTTTAGTCTTCTTTCTTTTTTTCTTCCAACTCGCGAATCGCAGACCGGCTATTTCTGGCTCAAGACTGGTGAGTTCTCATAATCCAAATCAGAGTCTATGCTTTTTATTTCATTAAAAAAATAATTTCCGTTGGATATATAACTTTTTTGTTGTCATTCTATCTTTCAAAAACATAAGTCGCTGTAGATAGTAGAAAATACGTAAATGGATTCATACAAGATTTATTGTTGTTTTTGTTGTAATTGTAATGCATGGACTCTTAAGACTGCTAAGAATCTTTACAAGGTTTATGACACGTGGTTTATTACAAGAGGTTAGATTTATTTATTCGTTTCATAAAAATGTTATTTAATTTTTTTTCTTTATTTAACTTTAATTAACCAACTTTATCCTTTCTGTCATCCCTCCACTCTGAATTTCTACTAAAAGTTTCACAAAGGCAATCAATGAGTGGTTTTTTAATGGATGAAACTATAAATCTTTTCAATTGTAAAGACTATTTATTTATTCATATTTTGAGAATAAAATACAGTTTTCTTCAAAAAGAATTTGTGATGCGAATGATGCTTTAAGCTGTCACTATAGCCAAACCAAAGGATTTGCATACGTCGAGTCATCTGCACCGAGGGTTCAGATTCAAGTTTTACTAAGTTCAACGGGGATGAGTGGTAAATTTAGGTTCAAATAACATTAATTATGTTTGTGCAACAATAGATGCAAAATTTTTCTGGTTTCCTCATGTGAAAAGATATCATTTTTCTCTAATTTTATTTCTTCACTTTAGGCAATTGGTCAAACATACATGCTTCGATCCTAATCTTGCCAAATTGATTGAAAAAATTTTCTAGCAATTGGTTTGAAGCGAGACTGAGCTAGCTCAGGCCCAGGAGGGGCAACAACCCTTGCTGGGCTTTTGAAAATTCCTGAATGCTATGTATATGAATTTGAAAAATGATTATATTACCTCTGCTTGTAATATTTATTTACTTTTAGACTCATGGCCAAATATGAAATATAAAACCTAAGTTTAAAAAAAAAAAAAACTAAAGCCCAATACAAATAACAAAAAATAAAACCTAAGGTCCAATACAAATAAGAACAACTAAAGTCCATATATTATGACTCATCTTTAACAAATAACAAAGACTCAAAGAATTATATAGTTTTCTTTAAAAACAAGTAAAAAAAAAAAAAATCTTCATTCTTTCTACTCCACCTCCAGTCTTCCTCAACACCCCATTCCAAAGGAAAGCAGTGCACTCCAGCAGCAGCAACCAGCGTCCAAGCTACATTCAACCTCTCTTAACCTCTTCTTCCCCAAATTCCATTCAACAAAAAATAATTAGGTAAAAAAAATTTCTATTTTAAGTGCTAAATAGTTTTAGTTTTACTCACTTCTATTATCATATTTATTACTTGTTTAGGAAATCTATTATATATTTTAAGTTTATAAACATTATATTTTAAGTTTATAATCAAAATAATAACTCTTTATGTTATGAATAATCATTCTGTATATATAAATATGGTTTCACATTGTGGAATACTTAATCTTATGTTTACAAATCTGTCACAATTATATGCCATTATCTACATGGCAAAATCAAGCTTTGAAAATGAAATCTCAAAGACTAAAATCGCATTAGGGCGTGTTTATATATATGTCTAAATCAAAGTACCATTAATCATTATTAATCACATAAAGAGTTAAATGAATTTGGGAAGACTAATGGCATAATATGAAATTTGGATCGTCATTAGTTCTAGATGTAATTACATTTTTGAACCACCATTTGATATTTAATTGGACCATCATTGGTTATCTTTGTCGTTTGCTTTTATATTAGCTACTTTGTGATGTAGGACAAGCTAAATATACTTTAAAGATTTTAATTTATGTTAAAATTGGGATTAATCATAAGTTATGTGCATTTTTTTTCTTCTCTTTTAAGGTTTTTGACTATAAAAGCCTTTTTGATTGTTATGTTTTGTAGATTTTGAAGATGAATTAATAAATATTAGTTTCTCTTTCTAATTTTCTCTTTTCCATCTTTTTTTCTCTTTCTCTATTTGACTACTTTCTTTCTATCTCTCTTTTTATTTCTCATTCTAACCTTCTATATCTTGTTAGAAATTTTATAATAACAAAAGCAAAGTCATTTTTTTTTGTTAAACTTTTATTTATTATGCTATTTTATTTAATTTGATGTAGTGATAGAGAAATATTTCAAAAGAAAGTCAACATTGTTGACCCAGGTATGGCAACCCAAAAGGGGGGGTGAATTGGGTTTTTATTTATAAAAACGGATTTAGAAAACTTTTATTGAAAGATGAAAATTATTTAAATATTTCTTTGAGAACAAAGGTGAAGAAGATGAAAATAGAATGCAATCAAGAATAATAATAATGAACAATCACAAGTGCAAGTAAATGTAAGGAGATAGGGATAGACAGAGTGCAAACTCGATGTACGTGGTTCGGCAAACCTTGCCTACGTCCACGGGCTCCTAGCTCCAAGAGCTAAGTTTTCCACTAAGTTGTAGAAATCTTTACAACTTGCTTGATGAACAACCTCATCAAGACTTTTTCTTCCAACCCTTGATAACACCACACCAAGAGTTCTTCTTGATGAACAACCTCACCAAGGCAACTTCCTTCAACTCTTGATAACACCACACCAAGAGTTCTTCTTGATGAACTACCTCACCAAGGAAACTTTCTTCAACTCTTGATAACACCACACCAAGAGTTCTTCTTGATGAACAACCTCACCAAGGAAACTTCTTTCAACTCTTGATAACACACAACAAGAGTTCTTCTTGATGAACAACCTCACCAAGGCAACTTCCTTCAACTCTTGATAACACCACACCAAGAGTTCTTCTTGATGAACAACCTCACCAAGGCAACTTCCTTCAACTCTTGATAACACCACACCAAGAGTTCTCTTGATGAACAACCTCACCAAGGCAACTTCTTTCAACCCTTGATAACACCACACCAAGAGTTTGTTTCTGATGAACAAACTCCCCAAGGAAAAGAGTTCCTTCAGGATAACTTTTTATCATTACAAGAAGATCTCACTCTCACCACAATACAAAAACAAAAAAAAATTTCTACAACAAAAGTACAACTCTCTTCAAAGAGTAGATAAAGAATATAAAAGCTCTCTAGACTTGATATTTTTCTTGTTTTTTTTGCTTGATAAAATGCTTCTCTTGCACTTATTGAATGCATGGGAGAATGGCTCCTTTTATAGATAAATGAGATGAACTTAATCAAGTGAAGACACCATCTCCAAATTTTCTGCCTACCATAAAAACCGTAATCGTGTCTGCCATTTTTGTCAATGTTCCGTTTGAAATTTGAAAATCTGTAAAACATAAAAGATCTGCACATTTGAATAAGCTTTCCAACGCATCAAGAATCAAGTCATTTGGATATCTGTAGCTCAATATATGGCCAAAAAACCATTCGGTGCTCATGTGACTTGATTTTTCTTTCTTGTGTCAGTCCACCAAATTGAATGATAATTCTGTCAGCCTTCCGTTTGAAATTTGAATTTATTCAAAACATAAAAGATCTGCATATTTGAATAAGCTTTCCAAAACATTAAGAATCAAAGCATTTGGATATCTCTATCTTAACATATGGCCAAAACACCATTTGGTGCCTATGTAAGTTGATTTTTCTTCTCTGTGTCAGTCCACCGAATTGCATATCAATTATGTCAGCCTTCCATTTGAAATTTGAATTTCTTCAAAACATAGGAAATGTGCCTCAGTAAGTCCTCTTTCCAATGCCATAAGAATCAAGTTATTTTAATTTTTCTAGCTCAATATATGTCCAAAAGAGTATTCAGTGCTCATGTCAGCTGCTTTCATTTGTCTTTCAAATTGCATGATGATTTGGACAACTTTACACTTGAAATTTGAATTTCTTTAAAACATATGAAATGTTATAAATTGAGCAAGCTTTCCAAAGGCTTAAGAATCACATCATTTGGATATCTGTAGAGAAATATATGACCAATTGATTGAACATTACTCATGTGTCACATTCCTTGAATCAAACCTTGTTCTTAAACTTTGGTGCCTTTAACATGTAGTCTTCTCATTAGCTTCAACACTTCATTTTAATAAGCCTCTTCTTGATTTTACAATTATTTCAATAATATTACTCTTGCACATAAATAAATATGTTAGTAAATCACAATGAATCAATGTGTATTGTTATCATCAAAATTATCATGTAGCCTTAGGGCTAACAATCTCCCCCTTTTTGATGATGACAAACCATTGATTGCTTTCAACTAATATCTAAAATAAAGAATGAAAATAAAATCAAGAATAAACAAAAAAATGGCACTTGTTATTAATATAAGCAATCCAACTATTTCTCCCCTTTTTGTTATCATCAAAAAGATGTAATCAAATTAACTACTCCCCCTAAATATATTCTTCCCCTTAACATATGCTACCATTCAAAGATTATCATATTAAAGCAAAATTAAGACATATCCAACATGTCTAATTCTCTTCTAATTATGCAAATCTATCTTGACTAAAGGGTTTAGTAAATATATAGGCTAATTTTTTATCGGTGGGAACAAATTCTAAAGAAATATTCCCTTTTTGCACATGATCTCTAATAAAATGATGTCTAATCTCTATATGCTTAGTCCTAGAGTGTTGTATGGGATTTTTTGGAAATGTGGATAGCACTTTGTATTGTCAACATTTGATGGGAATATGATCAAATACCACACCATAATCTTTTAAAATTTGTTTCATCCAAAGAGATTGTGCACAAAAACTTCCTACTGCAATATACTCGGCTTCCGCGGTTGATAAGGCAACAGAATTTTGTTTTCTACTAAACCATGAGACTAGTGCATGTCCTAGATAATGGCAAGAGCCACTAGTGCTCTTTCTATCAAGAAGACTTCCAGCAAAGTCCGCATCGGAATAAATAATTAGATCAAAATTATACAACTTAGGAACCAAAGACCTAGTTGATGGTTCCAAGAAGATATCTAAATTCCTTTTGACAGCTTTAAGGTGAGATTCATTGACACGAATTGAAATCAGACACATACACACATAAACATAATATCAGGTCTACTAGCCAGTTAAATACAAAAGAGAGCCAATCAATACCTCGATACTTTGTTACCTCCACATCTTTCCGTTCTCATCTTGTCAAGCTTGTGTAATGTACCATAGGTGTGTATATGTCCTTGAATTATCCATGCCAAACTTCTTGAGAAGACCTCTTATGTATTTAGCTTGATTAATGAAGATCCCATCTATTGATTGCTTGATTTGAAGTCCAAGGAAGAAATTTAATTATCCAATTAAGCTCATTTCAAATTCTTGTTGCATGCACTTGGAAAATTCCTCACACATAGAGACATTAGTAGCACCAAATATAATATCATCAACATAGATTTGAACAAGTAATAAATCATCATTTTTTGTTTTAACAAAAAGAGTAGTATCAACTTTTTTCATTTCGAAACCATTATCAATGAGAAATTTGCTCAATCTATCATACCATGCTCTTGGTGCTTGTTTCAAGCCATAAAGTGCCTTTTTGAGTTTGAAAACATGGTTAGGAAAATCATGATTTTGAAAACCAAGAGGTTGCTCTACATATACTTCCTCCATAATGTAACCATTTAAAAATGCACTTTTGACATCCATTTGATATAATGTAAAATTTTATAACATGCAAATGCACACAACATTCTAATTGATTCTAATCTAGCAATCGGTGCAAAGGTTTCCTCATAATCAATACCTTCTTCTTGATTGTATCCTTGAGCAACAAGTCTAGCTTTGTTTCTAATAATGGTGCCATTTTCTCTACTTTATTTCTAAAAATCCATTTAGTGCCTATAATAGAATGATTTTTAGGTCTAGGGACTAACTCCCAAACTTGATTTCTCTCAAATTGATTCAATTCTTCTTGCATAGCCAAAATCCAACTTTCGTCATTTTCGGCTTCTTTAAAAGATTTTGGTTCAAATTGAGAGACAAAGCAAAATGATTACAAAAGTTCTTAAAAGAAGATCTAGTTTTCATACCTTGTGATGGTTCACCAATAATGAGATCTTTAGGGTTAGCTTTTGCATACCTCCATTCCTTTGGTAATTCTTGGGAAGAATCATTTACTTCCTCAAGCTTTTCTTGTTGAAGTTGTAATCATCTTGGCTCTTTTCATCAAGCCTTGATTCCTTGATTTGCCTTTCTACCTCAACAATATCATCATCTAAATTCTTTGAAGAAATAACATTAGTTTCATCAAATTCAATATGCATAGATTCTTCAATAGTAAGAGTCTTTTTGTTAAAAAACTCTATATGCTTTACTATGGTTGGAGTAGCCCACAAAAATTCCAACATCGGCTTTTGCATCAAATTTTCCAAGGTTATCCTTAGTGTTTAAAATAAAACATTTACATCCAAAAACTTTAAAAAAATCCAATGTTGGGTTTTCTTCCTTTCCAAAGTTCATAAGGAGTTTTCTTTATTAAAGCTCTAATATGTACTCTATTGATTATAAAGCATGCGGTATTAACGGCTTCGGCCCAAAAATATTTTGGCAAATTATTTTCAAATAACATGGTCCTAGCCATTTCTTGGATAGTCCTATCTTTCCTCTCAACAATACCATTTTGTTGTGGAGTTCTAGGTACGGAAAAATTATGTTCAAAACCATTTTCATCACAAAGATTTTCAAATGCAACATTGTCTACTTCACCACCATGATCACTTCTAATGGACACAATAGAATACCCTTTTTTATTTTGGACTCTTTTTGCAAATTTTGAAAAAGCTTGTGTGGCCTCATTTTTTGTTTTCAAGAATAACACCCAAGTGAATCTTGAATAATCATCCACAATAACAAAAACATAATACTTTCTACCAAGGCTTTGAGTTCTTGATGGTCTAAATAAATCCAAATGAAGTATGTAGAGGTTTATTTGTTGAAATAAATTTCTTTTGTTTAAAAAAAGTTCTCACTTGTTTTCCAAATTGACAAGCATCACAAATCTTATCCTTTTCAAATTTTATTTTTGGAAGACCATCAACTAAATCATTTTTAGAAATTTTTGAAATTGTGTCCATGCTAGCATGACCTAATCTTCTATGCCATAACCAAGATCATGATTAACGATGAAACAATTTTCTACATAAGCATTAACATCAATATCAATTGTATAAATATTACCACATCTATTACCAATAAATAATGTCTTATTGTTACTAACATCCTTAATCACACATCTATTAGGCTCAAAAGTAACAAAATATCCCTTATCACACAATTGACTAATGCTAATCAAATCATGTTTTAAACAATGAACAAGCAAAACATCTTTAATAATAGGTAAAGAAGGGTTACCAATATCACCATGTCCGATTACCCTTCATTTGGCATTATCACCAAAGATCACATATCCTCCTTTCTTCATGATTAATCTTGAGAACTTTGAGGCATCTCCGGTCATATGCCTTGAGCATCCACTATCTAAGTACCACTTGTGTTTGTCACTTTGTTTCTACAATCAACATTCAAGGAGTAACTTTTTGGTACCCAAAAGTTCTTGGGTCCTTGGGGGTTAGTTATGGTACTTTTTGGAACCCATATTTGTTTCAAATTAGGATTTCTCTTAATATAGCAAGAATGCATTTTTTGTCCTTTTCTTCCACAATAAGTACATGAATAATTATGATTATTCCTAGAAGATGCATGAGAAAAATAATTTTTAAAATACTTTTGATTTTTATGAGTTTTATATCCTAAACATCTTTTATCAAAAACACACCTTTGGTTTTGTAACATAGAATTCAAATTTTTTGTGCTTTTTGTAAAACTATCAACAATATTTCTTAAGTCATTATTTTTCTTTTTCAAAATAACATTTTGTTTCTCCAATTTATCAAAATCCTTTTGTTTTAAAATGTCATTTTCAGTTTTTAATAAATGAATTTGACTTTTCAAACTTTCAAAATCTTTTTGCTTTAAAATTTCATTTTCATTTTCTAAAGCTTCATTTATTTCTACCACCTCTTCTAATTGAAATAACATGATTTTTGACTTCTTTTTGAAAGCATTAATTTTTGAATTTTGCTTATCAACTTGTACATGTAAATTTTGGAATGCTTCAAGTAATTCATCATATGAAAGTTTAGGATCATAGTTTAGAATACTTACCTCATTTTCACTTAAAGCCATGAAGCACATGTTTGCCACTTCGCAATCTTCTTCTTCGGTGGAGCTAGCTTCACTATCATCCCAATTTGTGGCTTTTATTGCTTTGGATTTCTTGTTTTGACTCTTGAAGTAAGGACAATCCATCTTTACATGTCCCGGTTTCTTGCATTCATAGCAAATAACTTGATCATTTTTCTTATCTTGCTTTGAGCTTTGCCCTTTGTACTCCCTTCTAGAATTCTTCTTGAATCCTTGGTTTCTTCTAATCATCTTTTTTAGCTTTCTTGTAATAAATGCAAGATCTTCATCATCTCCTTCATCATCGGACTCATCATCTTCTTTTGTTGAAGATTTGAATGCAATGTTTTTCTTTTTCTTGAAATCTTCTTCATTCTCCTTGAAGGTGATTTCATGAGTCATGAGAGAACCCATAAGTTCTTCTAATGGTAGTTTGGTGAGATCCTTTGCTTCTTGAATTGCCGTCACCTTTGGCTCCCAAGATTTTGATAGACACCTAAGAATCTTTCTCACCATTTCAACATTAGAATAAGATTTACCAAGAGATTTCAAACATTAATAATATCCGTAAATCTAGTAAACATTTCAGAAATTGATTCATCCGATTTCATCTTAAAAAGCTCATAACTATGAACTAGCATACTAATTTTGGATTCTTTAACTTGACTAGTTCCTTCATGAGTTACTTCAAGTGTGTGTCATATTTCTTGTGCCGTAGAACTAGTAGATATTCTATTAAACTCATTTCTATCTAGAGCACAATACAACACATTCATAGCTTTAGCATTCAAACTAAATTTCTTTTTATCATCTTCACTACACTCTTTAGGTTCTTTAAGCATGCATTCCCCATTTTCAATTTTGGTAGGAACAAAAGGTCCTTCCAAACAATAGACCACAAATCATAATCAAAAGATTTCAAGAAAATACTCATTATAGTTTTCCAATAAGAGTAATCACTTCCATTAAAAAATGGAGGTCTAGAGATAGAAAATCCCTCAACATATGAAGTTGAATTAAAAGTTGCCATAGCTCAAAAATCGATTAAGATTTAAAAAAAATTGAGCAACCTTACCCTGATACCACTTGTTGACCCAGGTATGGCAACCCAAGAGGGGGGGTGAATTGGGTTTTTATTTATCAAACCGGATTTGTAAAACTTTTATTTGAAGATCAAAATTATTTAACTCTTTCTTTGAGAATAAAGGTGAAGAAGATGAAAATAAAATGCAATCAAGAGAATATCAATAAAGAACAATCACAAGTGCAAGTAATTGTAAAGAGGATAGGGATAGAGAGAGTGCAAACTCGATGTACGTGGTTCGGCAAACCTTACCTACGTCCACGGGCTCCTAGCTCCACGAGCTAGGCTTTTCACTAAGTTGTAGAAATCTTTACAACTTGCTTGATGAACAACCTCACCAAGACTTTTTCCTTCAACCCTTGATAACACCACACCAAGAGTTCTTCTTGATGAACAACCTCACCAAAGCAACTTCCTTCAACTCTTGATAACACCACACCAAGAGTTCTTCTTGATGAACAACCTCACCAAGGCAACTTTCCTCCACTCTTGATAACACACAACAAGAGTTCTGTCTGAGGCAATCAACCCACCAAGGTAACTTCCTTCAACTCTTGATAACACCACACCAAGAGTTCTTCTTGATGAACAAACCACAGGAAAGATTTTCTCTCAAGGATAACTTTTATCCTTTACAAGAAGATCTCACTCTCACCACAATACAAGAACAAAGTAAATTTTTACAACAAAAGTACAACTCTCTTCAATGAGTAGATAAAGAATATTAAAGCTCTCTAGACTTGATATTTCTCTTGTTTTTTGCTTGATAGAATACTTCTCTTGCTCTTATCTTTCTGAATGCATGCATGGGAGAAGGGCTCCTTTTATAGGCAAATAGGATGAACTTAATCAAGTGAAGACACCAACTCCAAATTTTCTGCCCACCATAAAAACTGTAATCTTGTCTTCCATTTTTGTCAATGTTGGGTTTGAAATTTGAAAATCTGCAAAACATAAAAGATTTGCACATTTGAATAAGCTTTCCAACGCATTAAGAATCAAGTCATTTGGATATCTGTAGCTCAAGATATGGCCAAAACACCATTCAGTGCTCATGTGACTTGATTTTTCTTTCTTGTGTCGGTCCACCAAATTGAAGGATAATTCTGTCAGCCTTCCGTTTGAAATTTGAATTTCTTCAAAACATGAAAGATCTGCATATTTAAATAATATTTCCAAAACATTAAGAATCAAAGCATTTGGATATCTTTATCTTAAGATATGGCCAAAACACCATTCGGTGCTCATGTGAGTTGATTTTTCTTCTTTGTGTCAGTCCACCGAATTGTATGTCAATTATGTCGGCCTTCTGTTTGAAATTTGAATTTTTTCAAAACATATGAAATGTTACTCATTAAGTCATCTTTCCAATGCTGCAAGAATCAAGTCATTTTGATTTTTCTAGCTCAAGATATGTCCAAAGGAGTATTCGGTGCTCATGTCAGCTGCTTCCATTTGTCTTTCAACTTGCATGATGATTTGGACAACTTGCACTTGAAATTTGAATTTCATTAAAACATATGAAATGTTATAAATTGAGTAAGCTTTCGAAAGGCTCAAGAATCACATCATTTAGATATTTGTAGAGATATATATGACCAATTGATTGAACATTGCTCATGTGTCACATTCCTTGAGTCAATCCTTGTTCTTAAACTTTGGTGCCTTTAACATGTAGTCTTTTCCTTAGCTTCAACACTTCATTTTAATAAGCCTCTTCTTGATTTTACAATTATTTCAATGATCTTACTCTTGCACATAAATAAACATGTTAGTAAATCTCAATTAATCAATGTGTATTGTTATCATCAAAATTATCATGTAGCCTTAGGGCTAACAAAAAGCACCCTACAAAGATAACTTTCTAAAACATAAACCAAGGATTTTAATTAAAGAAAACAAAAGCTCAGCCCATAACAAAAGCCCAACCCAACCCACCCGATATACCTGATACACCCGACCCGACCCAACCACCATCAATATCCTTCAGGTAGTTCAAAAAATTTACCCGAAGTCTGTTCCGATTCCTCAAACCCGATGCATATTCATGTTTGGTCAGTTATCTCCAAACCTAACCCAACCCAAAAAGTGCTCATCCCTATTAGGAGCACATGATTAGAACCATGCTACGAGAACTTATATTTATTTTGATGCATGCTAGAAAATAGCATAGAATAAGTAGGAATTACTATTTGCCCTTGGATGTCTTGTTTGAGCTAGAATAGCTATGATTGAATGGACACATCAGCCTTTGAATGGGTACATCCGCCCTTTGATGGGCACCTCAGCACTTGAAGGGTTGTACTTTTTTGTAGGAATAGAAGAGGAGAGAGAAATTATGAGAAGTTGATGGAATGAAGATGAAGACAAAGATGTCAAGATGGAAAAAGGAAGGACGAAGCAAGAGTACTTTGTCAACCTTTGTGTCTCAAAAACCTCTCCAAAGTAGGGCGTAAGCTATATAGACACTAGAATTTTGAGGTTCAATGACAAAAATAGAGATGGATGTCAAGCAAAGAAAATGATTGAAATGCCCTTGGGAGAAGAAGAGGAAAGAGGTAAGAAGGAATTAAAGAAAGGTCATGAAAACTAACATGTAACTTCAAACAAATACAAAAATTAATCAGAAATAATTTAATGATGACTCATATGCCATTGTTAAGATACAGATGTCTAATTTTTATAAAAATTAATAAATCACAAATCAAAGTTGAACTCAAAAAATTATGAGGGATTGAATAGACAAAGGTTAGAAGTAGAGATGACAATTCATGTTCGAGGGTCGTATTCGTGTCATGTCAAGCTATGACAAGATTAAGATTAATCCGACACGAACACGACCCATTTATTATTCGTGTTATGATAGGTCAACACGTACATGAGATGATTATTAAATGGGTAACACGACACGACACGTAAACATGAATAATAAACGGGTCATATTCGTGTTAGATACGAACACAACCTGTCTATCATGATTATGACACGTTCATAAGATTGACACAATCCGCACTACAACATAAAGGACTATTTATGACGGGCAAAATTGCTGCAAAAGCCCTTTTACATAGGTTATACGGCGGTTCACAACCGCAGTAAAAGCTTTACGGCGGTTTAGGCCCTTCACAAAAACTCTTATACGACGGTTTGGTTATTCAACATAAAAACAGACGACAAAAGAGGATTGACAATTACCACACCTTTTTGAAGCGGTTTGAAATCGTTGTATATAGTTGGACTTCTACGACGACCATAAAACCATCGTAAAAGGGTTGAAAACTATCATAAATAGCTTTTAGAAGACCACCGCAAAAAGCGTAAAAAAACCATTGTAAAACCTTTTACATAACCGTTGTAAAATGTCTAAAAACTATTGTAAATAGTTTTTATATATTTTTGTTACGCCACCGTAAATAGTTTGAAATTTTTTGCCACAGTCATGGAACAACCGTAAAAAAGAGGGTTTTTTTTTTTTTTTAGAGATGTTGGTTTAATGTTTTTTACTGTTTACATATTATTTAACCTATCTCAAAAAAATGTTTTCATATATTTCTTCAATCATTCAATGGATATAGTGAAATCAAATCAAATATGAAGATATCTCACATAAATAGTTCAACCATAATGTAAACAAACCAAATATAAGTCAATCATCATCCACATAGTTCAACTCTTTAACAAAATAGTTGACATATTAGTTACATACATTGTTCAACAACCTTCACATAGCTCAACATCTGATAAGTAAACCAAAAAACTTCATAAACCACCTATAGGAATAAATTTGTAACCAAGATCATAATCATTAAGTAACATTATGTGTTTTGAAACAAATTGTTTAATTTCATTTACATACCTATTCGTTCTTGTGGTTTGATTCATGATCTGTGACGTTGTTTGTTCCATGACTATCGTATTGGAAATGACTGTGGTGTTCAGTTGAAGCATGTGGAACCCATTTAAGGAAAGAAAAACATGAAACAAAACTTAAAAAAATAAATCAACTGAAACTACATTTTTAACTTTAAAAAATAAGTAGATACTGGTCTTGTAGCCTACCACTCGACAAATTTTGGAAACCTCTCCTGTAGAAAGAAAACAACTTCATGGTACATTATCTTCATGTTGTTGTTATCTTGCTTCAAGTTGTTGTGTACTTCATTCAAGTTTTTCTATGCTTCCTTCAAGTTGTTGTACTCTTGCTATAAAGTACCTAACTTTTTCCTCAAGTTAATATCAAATGAGCTGCTACCTTGAACGTCAGTCGGAGATGGGCCAAAACCATATGTCCAGGCTTAACCATGATGATCAGGTCCCATTACATTGCCAAATACCTCCTCTCTCACCTGTTGAGTTTGTTGGTCTTATGGAAATTGAGACAAACCGTTGTTAAATTGACTCTACAACATAATGAAAAGAAACAACAAGTTAATGGAGATAAAGTATTCAGTAAAAATTAATTCATAGATAATAGATGAATAGATAAGTTCAAAATATTAAATAGCTTACAATTATTTATGCACTTTCATCATCACTTATTTCCCTATTACTTTTTGTTCTAGTCTTGACAAAGACACTTATGCGATCAGTTTGTTCTCCATTTCTTATCATCTAAAAAAAAGGAACTAAATTATTACAACTTGTAAAAAGATATAAGTAGATCTTAATAACCAACAAGTAAAAAACATTTAAACAAAAAAATATAACTTACCTCTTGTCGTTTCTAGGCAAATGACATGCGGCCTGTTCGATGAAGTGCAACTTATTGTGTTTGATTTACCTTATTCTTCTCTACAGCTTCCTATAAAATAAACAATGTTAAAAGCTTATAATACATAAACAAACAAATATGAAATCTACTTTTTTATTGTGTTAGGCACATTCTTTAGCCTGTTCCATGCCCCAATGAGCTACAAGAATAGGCCATTGATTTGGTTGAACTCTAGGAAGAATGAATTTTAATAGGTCCTCATCTGTATCATATTTTTTGTAGTAATCTCTCTTCACAAGAGCTTTCCAATCCCGCCAAAGGCTCCCAATATGTTGTAAACAATTAGGTCTATACTTATCAAGAACATTTGTATTATCCTGCAAAAACAAATTATAATAAATTAATGGAGCTAGAGACACATATGCATGTAACTTGTGAATTTCTAAAAAATAAATTACCTTCATTTCTTTCCAGATGGCATCCAAAAGATGTGATGGCATTTTTTACCAAAGATGACAAGTCAATCAAGTCATGTTGCCATTTTTGGGTTTTGTTTTCTTTGAGTTTAGTAGGATAGTGTCATTTTATAAGGTTTAAGGTTGTTCTCTTTTCTTTGTTTGGTTTAGTGGACTACCCACTTTGCTAATGTTTTTGGAATTAGTTGGGCCGTTTTGCTCTTTTGGGTTTAGTAGGCTAGTGTCTTTTTATAAGATTTAATGAACTGTTGTCTTTTTTTTGTTTGGTTTAGTGGGCTGCCCACGTTGCTAATTTTTTGGAATTAGTTGGGCCGTTTTGCTCTTTTTGGGTTTAATGGGCTGTCTATTTTGCTTATGACAGGGCATTATTAGGCTTCTTATTTTTTTGGATTTAATGGGCTGATGTCCTTTTTTTGGTTTTAGGGGGTTGGTGCCTTATTTATTTGATTTAGTGGGCTGCCCACTTTGCTTATGTTAGTGAGATGGGTTGGTTTAGTTTTTCGTTGGATGGGCCGAGTTGGTTTAATTAATTGTTGGTTTAGTGGCTATTATAGGCCTTCCCTTCTCAAATCCATTATTAATTAAGAAATCTCCTTATAATTGAAAATGTACTCGGGAGACATGTCAGTTTCAATAACTGGAGGCTTCTTGTACACGAGGTTGCACCCATGATCAGTGAGAAGTTAGATATTTCTTTAATTAATTTCATAAAATAATTGAGCAATTAATAAATTATTCTTTCTAGAGGCTTGTCGTGTGACTCATATATCACACACGATTTACAAATTTTTAATTAGGATTATTATGTTAAACCCATCAAATCATGGAAAAACACCAATGACCCTACCTCCCTCCCCATATTTTTAAAGCTATTGCTAAACCATGGATTAGTAGAGAAGTCTGTTTACACTATTATTGCATTATACATAAAAAAATTGATTAATTTTCATTATTTTAATAACACAATAATTTTATTTTCATTTCTTAGTCCTGCTAATAATTGATCAATTTTGCACCAATCAAAACATAAACTTGTGACAGCAACAGAAAACCACATATATATTCTAAAATAATATGCAATCGTGCAAAGTCACCTCATCTAATCTTTTGCAATCCATATAATTATAAGAAAATTCCTAAATAATAAAAAACACCTAGATGCAGAGTAAATGAAATGAAATTGGAAACATATCAATTATGCCTTTGTAACAATACTCCAATTTATAGCTCTCAGCTGAACGAAACTCAGTATCTCAAGGGAAAAATTCCCATCTGACAAATGTTTATCCAAATTTATTAATAATTTCAATAAATCTTTCTTACAAGTTGGAAAACCTAAAACTTTCTTAATTAGTTAAGGTATAATTTCAATCAATCTTTCTTACTAAAATTACGAACAAGTTGAATACCTATTGCACTTACTATCATAAAATTTTTCAATAAATAAAGAAATAAAAACTTACAGAAAAGCTGCAAATCACTCAATCTGCCATCTCCATTTCCACTGGCACTGGACTTCAACTCTGAACAAAACAATAACAAACTGGTTAACTTAATGAAACAGAATTGACCTGATTTAGAAAATTGTCAACCATTTGAATTCTGATCCTACTTGTTGCCTATTTGGCTTTTTACGCTAATATTTTATTTGTTCAAAAACCCACTTTATATGTATATAGTAAAACTGAATGGCATAAAAAGCATGAGAGGAATTACTAAAATCAGATTCATCCTCACAAATTACTTTTTGTATTTATACGTACATATGTACGTACTTACTTGTCCTTAGTCATGATTCAAAATTTCATCTCTTCTGGAAATTATCCAGGCTAATTGACATATATCTTGTCTTTGTCAATGGTGGAATTTCTTTTTTGATGGAGTGGCCATTTAAGTTGTTTAAAATTGGGATCATGGGCACGATTATAATAAGCCAGTAACACATGTTGTATATTTTATATATATATATATATATATTGCACATCAAATTATTGAGCCACTAGTGTAAGCTGCCCCCACTTTGTTTTTTTTTTTTTTTGTATTTGGAAAAGCAAGTTACGAAAGATACATAGATCTTCTTCAATTCCCAACAAATTTCGTCACATGGCAAAGGTCAACATTCTAGAGCAAATTAATTAAATTATCTTGTTTGCTTTGGCTTACTTTCACTTTCACAAATTAATTTAATCTTAAAAATGTTATTCTAATTAGTTGGCCTTAAAGCTGACCAAAATAAATAAAGATGAGAAAGAGAAAAAGCGTAGCTTTTTTGTTTGGACTTTAACTCAGAGTCGTGTTATTGATCTCCTTGAATGGAAAAGTATTTATGCAATCAAATTATTCTTCTTTTCTTAATTTTGACGAATGTGCTTCAAGCCATTGCTTTTTATTGGTTAATTTGATGTCAATTTTAAATTATAGAGATAGATTTTAAGCAAACTTTAAAATTGGACAGGTAGTTTTAATAGGCTATTTTACAGTCTCGTCTAGTATCCAGTTGTGATAATTTGATTTTAGTTTTCATTGTCTACAGTAGTAACACCATTTATTTGCAAGAAATTAATAATAAAAAAGGGGATCAAAACTACGACTAGCACTAGCTAAGAGCCACTATTCCTTAATTATTTATCTTTGAGAAATCTTAATTTTAACCACACCTAAATTAGAGAGCAATTTATTACATAAAAAGTATGTGTAATTTAATATTAGATGTATAAGTAAAGATAAATATTACGAGATTGAGTTATTGTCTAATGTAATCAAAAGTCGGTAGCATGTGATTTAGTAGTCAAAATTATTTTTTAAATACATTTTTGGTCTTAAAAGGAATTTCCTTTTTTTAAAAAAAAAAAAAAGGCCAACTAGTTAGAGAGGATTTTCCACACCCTGTGACTCTGTGTTTTACGTTCAACCGTATACCTTAGTTCTATTTCTCAAGTCTTCCTCGTCAAATTTCCAATTGGAAGTCAATGTGTTTTAAAGGATAAACCACTGAACTTGAGAGGAAGAGACAATAAAAGAATGACATACACAAGAGAAGTGATCCAAAGACTTCTTATTATTAACGTATTGCCTGAAAACTCCACATCACGAAACCCACAACCAAAAATGCAGGAAGCAGGAGAAAGAAGAAGAAAGATAAATACCTACCAGTGAAGAAGCTTGGCTTGGCAGAGAGAACGTAAACAGAATCTTCAAAGGAGGGAACTTCGAAGCAGGAATTAGTATAATGTCGAACAACTCCCTGACTCTGACTCGAGTCATCCAAGGATATCAGCCATTCAATTAGCAGCTACAATCACAACTTGCGCTTGGATTCATACATTTCAAGACCTAACTGTTACAAAATGGATGTCGACTCAATACTTCTTCGCAGTCCACATCAATCTAAAAGCAAGGAAAAAAGCAACTCCAAATACTTTGTAACAAATGGGAAGGAGATTGGCGGATAAAGGCAACTCCAAATCAAGGAAGAAAGCAAGCAAGCGAAAATGGGATTGACAATCTAAAAGCAGAGAAGAAAAGATAAGATGCGAAATAGGAGATTGAGATATGAGAAAAGGTTTCAATCGAGAGAAAAGGTGAGAGAGATGGGAGCGATATTGATACAAGACGCGGCTAGGGTAAAAGTGGTTTTTGGGGGGTGGGGTGTGTTTAGGCCATTTAAACTGCGATTCTAAAAACCATCACATACCGATATGCATGGCATCTATTTATTGCAGTTTTTAAAAACCAACACAAATAGGCATGCTATAATCCCCAGTTTCTTGTAGTGCCCTTTACAATTGTGACATGATTATGACACCATTATAATTACTACATGATTATAGTTATAACACGATTATTACATGATTACACATTAAAATTTATTTTTAAGTGAAAAAGCTATGACATAATATACAAAATTAAATAAAAATAAATACCAAAAAATAATACAAACTTTAATATTTGATTTAGGAAATTAGAAATTAAACGTGATATATTCAGTGTCCTTGTAGTTATATTAATATAGTAAAATATTATAATTATGATTTTTATTTTTTAATATGTGTAAAAATTATAAAATATTATTCGTATCAATAATCATGTTAATCGTGCTTTAATTTATATTCATGTCAATCATTTCAGTCATGTTTAATATATATATACGTGTCATAAACGAGCTCGTGTCAAACAGATTCTTATAATAACCGTGTTCGTGAGTTGAAAGCACTCAACACGAACACAACATGATTATTAAATGGATTGAAAATTTTGACACAAACATGATTAAGACAAATTTAAACCCAATAAATTTTTGTGTTGTGACGTGTCTTATCGGGTTGGTGTGTCGTGACCCAAATTGCCACCCCTAATCAGAAGGGATTGCATTGCAAAATTGTAAATTAGGAAAGGCTAGCAGTCAAACAGTCGCCGACACTACTCATATGTTACTGTTCATGTGGTATTGTTCATCAAAATCCCGCATTAGTTTTTTATCATTTTTTCACCCTAAAAAAAAGCCTATATAAGCACACTTGGGGCACTTTTTTTTTGGGGGGGAAGGGTGTGGGTGGAAACCAGAAGAAATACTTTATTCTTCCTCTTGAAGACACGCTCGAGAATTCAAGAAGTCTTTTCTAGTTTAATATTTTTCGGATATTTTATATTATTCTAAACCCAGAAAGGGTACGTCCTGAGAGCAGAATTCTCTTCTCCCTCTTATTATTCTTCTTTATTTTCTTGCTTAGAATTAAGCATGTTAGGTTAGTTTAAGCTTAAAATGAGCATGTCTAGGATTTATTTTAATGTATAGAAGTATGCTAGGGGACTATTATGAATTGTTCTAACCCCTGTTTGTTTTGCGAGATGGATAAGTGTGTTGAGGTAAGTCTACTATCCCTTCTTTATTAAAATCATGCTTAGGAATCTAATTTCTTTGCGGATGCGTAGAAACATGTTAAGGAGCACATGATTGGAATCATGCCAGGAGAACTTATATTTGCTTTGTGTATGCTAGGAAATAACATAGAATAGGAAAGCATTATCATTTTACCCTTGGATGCTATGATTGATGTTGATTGCTTGAATTAGGCTAGAATATGCCATGATTGCCACACTTAGGCTATAAATGTCATGATTCCATATGAATAATGCTATAATTGCAATAGATAGAATGCCATCATAGAATTTATCAAATCTAGGCTAAAATGCCATGATGCTAGATTATGGCTTTGTGTTGAAATGTAATGATTACTTTTATTTTAATACATCATGATTAGAAGTGTTATTGTATAATGCAATGAAGTGATGGTGGACTCACATTTGGTGGTAAGGGACCATTACCTAGAATGAATATTTAAATGATGTCGTGTAAGAAGCTTAATAGAAGTTGAATAGACTCACATATGGTGGTGAGAAATTCATCATCTATTGAGTTTTGAATTGATTATTGAATGTACAATTCTTGTGAATGTATGGAACATTTTATTTAAAGTATTTGTTTAAAAATAAAATGATGTAATCCTCTTTCCCTTCCTCCATGTTTGATAGGAATGTAACTTTATTCTCCTCCCCCTTTCTATAGATGTTTATATAATTGCTATTTGATTAAAGAATCACCTCACATGCCTAACGAAGATAAAATGAATATTATGTGCATAAAATGAATAACCCTAAGTGGATTGTATGTTAATATGAGATATTTTTATTTGATATACCCTAGTGGAGGCCAAATCTAGGTTCGGGCGAGTCAAATGACTCATACCTAACTTCTTGAACCCATCTCTGAAGGAATGAGAGTAGTTTAGGTCCCAAAGTGAGGGATTTGATTGCCCCCATTCATTCCCAATTCAATAATTGGGTGGCAACTCCATTTCTCCAAATGTGTCCATGGCTCATTTGTGTTCCCTTAAGTCTCAAACGAGGCTTTGACACAATGTCGTGACTGCAAACGCTCTGGCAAGACAAAAGCCCCATTCACAATATCCATCCAAAGAAAGAGGAAGGAGAATAGATTATATTTCTATTATATATGGGAGAAAGGGAAGAGGATTACATTAATTGCTCTTCGATAATAAAATGATGCTTTGAATAAAACATTCCATACATTTATTCATACATTAGTTAAGGAAAATCTAAATAAAGGCATAATTTAATATCATGGCACTTCGACCTCGGTTCGATAATTCTATCATGGCAATTGCTATTCTAGCATAATTCATATCCATTTATAAGGAATCATGGCACTTCTAGCCTAATCATGGCATTCATGGCCTAATCCAAGCAATTATAACAAAGTGTGGCATTTCTAGCCTAATTCAATCAATCAACATCAAACAAGGCCAGTCTAGCCTAATCCGAGCTTTCAAAGGGGTAATATGGTAATTCTTACCTATTCTATGCTATTTCCTAACATACTTTAAAGCAATCATAAGTCTTTCTAACATGATTCAAATCATGTCCTCCTAAACCTGATTCTAAGAATTCGTAAATAAAATAAATTCCTAAACATGATTTAATAAAGAAGGGATAGCGGACTTACCTCGTCACGCTAATCCATCTCGTAAAACAAACAATGGTCAGAACAATTCATAATAACCCCTAAGCATACTCCTAAGCATCAAAAATAAGTCCTAAGTATAATTGAACCTAAACATGCTTAATTTTAAACAAGAAAAATAAACGAGAAAATAGGATGGAGAAGAGAAATCTGCTCTCAAAAAAAAAAATTTAAACTTGAAAAGACTTCTCAAATTCTCAAGCATACTTCAAAAGAAAAAAGAGAGAATTATTGAATATTCGATAATCGGTGTGTTTGCAAAGAAAGGAGAGGGTTGTTTATAGGAGAGGGGTTAGATTGAAAAAAGAAGTAAAGAAACAAATATGGATTGCAAATTCTCCAAAAATATGCCACCAACAGCCAGGCAGCTATTGGTAAACCACCGGCTAGTCACTAAACAGCCTGGCGACTATCTGATAGTCGATCAACTGTTGATCAACTAGGCACTATTTCTTTTACCCTTTTTGTTTTGTCATTTCACAATGCAGTCCCTTCTAATCTTTGCCTGTTCAACCACACATAACTTTTCAAGTTCAACTTTGATTCATGATCTATAAATTTATATAAAAACTAGACATCTGTAGCTTTGTAATAGTATATGACTCATGATTAGATTCCTGTTAGCCCTAAGGGTACATGATAATTTTGATGATAACAATACACATTGATTCATTGTGATTTACTAACATGTTTATTTATGTGCAAGAGTAATATCATTGAAATAATTGTAAAATCAAGAAGAGGCTTGTTAAAATGAAATGTTAAAGCTAAGGAGAAGACTACATGTTAAAGGCACCAAAGTTTAAGAACAAGGTTTGATTCAAGGAATATGACACATGAGCAATGTTCAATCAATTGGTCATTTATTTCTCTACAAATGTCTAAATGATGTGATTCTTGAGCCTTTGGAAATCTTACTCAATTTATAACATTTTATATGTTTTAAAGAAATTCAAATTTCAAGTGCAAGGTTGTCCAAATCATCATGCAATTTGAAAGACAAATAGAAGCAGCTAACATGAGCACCGAATACTCTTTTGGACATACCTTGAGCTAGAAATATCAAAATGACTTGATTCTTGTGGCATTGGAAAGAGGACTTAATGAGGCACATTTCATATGTTTTGAAGAAATTCAAATTTCAAATAAAAGGCCGACATATTGACATGCAATTCGGTGGACTGACACAAAGACTAAAAATCAAGTCACATGAGCACCAAATGGTCTTTTGTCCATATCTTGAGCTACATTTATCCAAATGACTTTATTCTTGATATTTTGGAAATATTATTCAAATATGAAGATCTTTTATGTTTTTAAGAAATTTAAATTTCAAGTGAAAGGTTGACATAATTGACATGCAATTCGGTGGACTGACACAAGAAAGAAAAATCAACTCACATGAGCACTGAATGGTGTTTTAGCCATATCTTGAGCTACAGATATCCAAATTACTTGGTTCTTGATATGTTGGAAAGCTTATTCAATTTTACAGATTTTTTATGTTTTGCAAATTTTCAAATTTCAAACGAAACATTGTGGCAGACAAAATTTTGGTTGTTATGGTGGGCAGAAAATTTGGAGTTGGTGTCTTCACTTGATTAAGTTCATCCCATTTGCCTATAAAAGGAGTCCTTCTCCCATGCATTCAGCAAGAAGAGGAAGAGAAGAATCTATTAAGCCACAAATAAAAGAAATATCAAGTTTAGAAAGCTTTTATATTCTTTATCTACTCTTTGAAGAGAGTTGTACTTTTATTGTAAAAATTTTCTTTGTTCTTGTATTGTGGTGAGAGTGAGATCCTCTTGTAAAGGATAAAAGTTATCCTTGAGAGAATTCTTTCCTTGGTGAGGTTGTTCATCAAGAAGAACTCTTGGTGTGGTGTTATCAAGGATTGAAAGAAGTTTCCTTGGTGAGGTTGTTCATCAGAAGAACTCTTGGTGTGGTGTTACCAAGGGTTGAAGGAAGTTGCCTTGGTGAGGTTGTTCATCAAGAAGAACTCTTGGTGTGGTGTTATCAAGGGTTGGAAGAAAAAGTCTTGGTGAGGTTGTTCATCAAGCAAGTTGTAAAGAACCTACAACTTAGTGGAAAGCCTAGCTTGTGGAGCTAGGAGCCCGTGGACGTAGGCAAGGTTTGCCGAACCACGTAAATTGAGTTTGCACTCTCTCTATTCCTATACTCTTTATATTTACTTGCATTTGTGATTGTTCATTATCGTTATTCTCTTGATTGCATCTTTGACAACTTCTAATTTCATCTTCTTCACCTCTATTCTCAAAGGAAGAGTAAACTAATTTTGATCTTTTAAGAAAAGTTTTATAAATCTATTTTGATAAATAAAAAGCCAATTCACCCCCCTCTTGGGTTGCCATACCTGGGTCAACAATTCCTCCTTGATTAATTTTTGTGATTTTTTGAAGTCGCATGTCAGTTTTCAAGACCTTTCTTCAATTCCTTCTTAGCTCTTTCCTCTTCAGCTTCCAAGGGTGTTTCAATCAGTTTTTTAGCTAAACATTCATCTTCATTTCGTTATCAATCCTCAAAAGTCCAATGTCTACAATGGCATAATCATTTCTAATTATACCTAAACATGGCAAAACTAAACTTAAAAAAAAATAGTTAAACTAAAGAGGAGGCCTTCAAAAAACTTACCAAATTACAAATTTAATCAGAAGCCGAATCTTTGACTAATGCTGATACTCTAAAATTCCTCAAAGGACACCAAGAACAATGAGAAAATATCAAAAATATTAAATTGAAGAGGCTTTCTAAAAATATTCAAAATCTCTCAAAATATGTCTTTTAAAGTTATTTTTTAGCCCAAAAATCGATTCCTAGAACTGATTATCAGGTGCCCTTAAATAGAGCCCTAGCCATCCCAAAAATGATCTCTTTTCTCAATATGGGATGTAGACTTACAGCACACCCCCATAACTAAAGGCATACACCCCTAGCTATGGGCACTAGTCGGGTTTCTAGATGCATCTAAGGCGCATGCGCTAAGGCCATGCACCTTAGATGCCAAAGGTAGTCATGGGCCACTTGTAGTAACTACAGGCGATCATGCACTGCCTACAGTACCTAAAGGCACTCATGTGCCATCTATAACAAATACAGACACTCATCCACTATATGTATCTAATGCCATATGCCTTTACCCTTAAGGCGTTAGCCCAAGGTAATGGGTGCTGCCTTATTTTTATTATTTATACATTGATCTTACACCAATTTGGCACTGATTTTGCACTGTTTTCATTGGTCATGTTCCCTAAGGTCAGAACTACTCTCCACCTATTGCCATATTGATCCCAAGCATTTTTGACTATTTTATATCCTATCTTGGTGTTAGTTCTTGGTATCCTTGCTAGTCCTGGAAGTAACTTCTGATTACTATCTCTAGTGGTCATCACTAGGCACCATAAGCAAAGTTATAGTGCTTATAATTTGCCCTTTACTTTGCAAGGATCTGTCAAACACAAATATGAGACAGAGTATACTGTAGCTTGTACTTAGCTACTTTTCATTTGTGTTTCAATTCCATTAGGTTCATTGAATGGATGGTTTTTTTAGGTAACCTTATATTGCCTCATGGTTCTGTGATGCTATTCTACATTCTCTGATGACCCTTGGTGTGATTCTACACTCTTTAAAGGTACCTCTGTGTAGTTTCGCACTCAAGGATTTTGATTTTGCTCTGCACTCTCTAGCAATCTTTGGTGAGATTCCCCACTCTCTAAAGATACCTCTCATAGTTCCAGGCTTGAGGATATAAGTGCTCCTCTACACTTTCTGAAATTTTTGGTGTGATTCCACACTCTCTAAGGATACCTCTATACATCTCCATGCCAAGGATTTTGGTGCTACTCCACACTATCTAAAAATCTTCAATGTGATTCCATCCTATTTGGATACACCTCTGTAAGCATGAAAATTTTGCTTATTGTTTAAGCCTAATGATGAGGGAGTAGAGGGTGAAGCAGATTATTGATTTCAAAACAGACTGAAAATATGCATCCCTTGCTTTGCCAATCAGGTGAAGTGAGTCACCACATGAATAATTAAACACTAGAAAAATTAGATAACGGCAGCTAATCCGTTGCTTCTCTGGACCTAATTACCCATCACCCCTTCAAAGTTGAGTTCTAGAAGTAATTTATAAGTTACACCTACTCGAACGTTAATTTGACCTCTTTTAAGGGTCTATTGAGTTCTAAGTTCTAAGCCACTAATACTTTCCTATCTTCATTCTACATTTTATTATGCCACTAACTACTTTAATCTTTTCATTTCATGCGAGTCAATAACAGTTTATATACATTCGAAGAGATAGAAAGGAGAATTAATTATATTTTTGTCAAACATAAGGGAAATGATTAAGCATTATAATATTCTTTGATAATGATTGCAATAAAGTAATTTAAATAATTATTAACCAAAAGAGTTTCAAGATTGATTCTCCATCATTGAATAAGAGCATTAGTAATAATAAGCATAATGAAAATAAATATAAATCTACTTGTAGCGTTTCTACACCAATCATGGCATCTAAATGTCACATAATTAACTACGTAATCAATTGCTAATTAATAACTAATTATCTATTAATCATGCATAATTAAAAACAACTTAACAATTAATTATCAACTAATTAATTATGTAATTAACTATTAAACATGTTAATTAAACTAGTAATCATGGCAATTAATCTACCAATTAACTAAATTAATCCTAAACTAAAAATGGCATAATCATTTCTATTTATACCTAAACATGGCAAAACTAAACTTAAATAAAATATTTAAACTCAAGAGGAGGCCTTTAGAAAACTTACTAAATTCCAAATTTAATCGGAAGCCGAATCTTGAACTAATGCTGATAATCGAGAATTCCTCAAAGGACACCATGAACACTGAGAAAACATCAAAAAACATTAAATTGAAGAGGTTTCTAAAAATATTCAAAATCTGTCCAAATATGTCTTTTAAAGTTATTTTCAGCCCAAAAATCGATTCCAAGAACCGATAACTAGGTGCCCTTAAATAGGGTCCCAACCCTCCCAAATATGATCTATTTCCCTGATATGGGATTATAGAGCAACGACATATGACCATAACTAAAGGCATGCAACTCTAGCTATGAGCACTAGTACGGTTTCTAGATGCTTCTAAGGTGCAAGCCCTAAGGTTGTGCTCCTTAGATGCCAAAGGCGCTCATGCATACGCCCTTACCCTTAAGGCATGCCCTAGATAACAGGTGCCGACCCTATTTGCATTGTTTCTACATTGATCTTGCACTGATTTGGCATAGATTTTGCACTGTTTTCATCAATCATGCTTCCTAAGGTCTGAATTACTCCCTACTGTTGCCATACTGATCCCAAGCATTTTTGGTTGTTTTATATCCTATCTTGGTGTTAGTTCTTGGTATCCTTACTATTATTAGAAACAACTCCTAATTATTATCTTTGGTGATCATTACTGGGCCTCTAAAACCATAAGCAAAATTATAGTGTTTACGGTTTGCCCTCTAGTTTACAGGGATTTATGGATCACAAACATCGAATGAAGTGTACTATACCTTGTACTTACCTGCTTTAGGTTTGATGTCCAAATTCCACAAGGTTCATCGATTGGATGGCTTTTTTAAGGTGACCTTTTATCGCCTTGTTGTTTTTTGATGTTATTATGCATTCTCTGATGACCCTCGGTGTGATTCTACACTTTTTAAAGGTACTTTTGCGTAGTTTGACACTAAAGGATTTTGGCGTTGCTCTACACTCTCTAGCGATCTTCAATGAAATTCTACACTTTCTAAAGATACCTTTACGCAGATCCACACTTAATGATTTCAGTGCTGCTCTGCACACTTTGAAATTTTTGGTGTGATTCCACTTTCTCTAAAGATATCTCTATACAGCTCCACGCTCAAGGATTTTGGTGCTACTCTACACTCTAAAAAAATCTTCACTATGATTTCACACTCTCTAAATACACGTTTGTAAGCACAAAAATTTTGCTTATGCTTTAAGCCTAATGATGAGGACCAAAGAACACTAAATGAAGTGGATTGTTGATTTGAAAATAGACTAAAAATACCCAAAATATAAAACCCAACCACAACCACAAAGCCCAGTAACATAAGAAACAAAAAAGGAAATCAATCAAAGTGAGATATTGATTAATAGTCGTGCTCGTGGCTCTACATCCCAAAACCCTTTACTGACACATACGTAGGTTGGCCTTCACAGTAAAGTCGCCATTGGGGGTTGGGAGGGGACCCTTACCTCCTAAGGGTGTAGGGGCAATGCCCCTAAAAGAAATTTTTCCCATTTCTAGAAGAAGAAAAAAAAAGCCCATACACTGAAAACGCCGAAAATATATGAATTAGACCCAAAAAGCCCATTTTAGAGGCCTAATCTACACCTTAAAGTTTAAGAAAATGGATTGCGTGTGTGAAGGAAGGCATGCGCACACATGTCCGAGAAAGGGGTTGCACCTAAAAGTGCAATACTGCGCCTGAAAGAAGCATTTGTGTGCATGCACGTGTCCTATATGCAGTCACATGAAGACACACGCACACTTGATCCTAGAATTTTATAAATTCTCGCTCGCGTGAAGACACATGCTCACTTGTCCCCAGAATTTTATAAATTCTTGCTACTTCCTCCTTTTCTGAAATCAACTATTCTCTTAGTTTCTTATGCCATCCGTGCAAAATTTCTTCTTGTCCAAACTTTTTAAACACTTTCCAACCCCTTTCCTTTGAGATTTTTACAAAAACACCCATGCTCAAGCACATTTCCAACCCTCACTATACTACTTCCAAACTTTACTGATAAACCCTCATCTTCAATCAGTTTTCAAACAACCAACTATAAACACTTAGTATTTAGTATAACTTGAGGGAAAACCACCACATTTCCTATATTATCTTACTGTTTTGTTAAATTTTTTATGATTTACGTTTAGAATGAAGATTAGGTGAATGAAGGCGGGTGGTGGCGAATTGATGATGGTCGATGGGAACTACCACTCTAATAAGCCTCAGCTTTGATATTCACCATTTATTTTCCTTTTTTTATATTTATCACTTTTATTTATGCTTATTTACTTTAACACACTTTTATCATTATTGTGTTTACTTTTACATTATTTACTTTATCGCAATTTTATTTTATTGCATTTTACTTTTTGCGCCCATTTATTTTATTGTCCTTTACTTTTACCGTAGTTTACTTTATCACACCTTTACCTTATTGCCTTTTACATTATCAAGTTTACATAATCACACTTATATTTATTGTACTTTATTATTATTTCCCCTTTTATTGTCTTTCATTTTGTTTCCATCACCATCTGAAGGATACCATTCAAATCATGAACAACTGTCCAAACCACTCTTACAGATGCTATTTGATCCATGAATAGTCATCTATCTCAATCTGTCAATACACATTGGACACCATTTAACCCATAATAGATGTTGTAATTAGACGGACTGCACAATGAGTCACATTATCAAACTCATGGGCAACGTACACTCATTGTGTCACAAAAACATTTCTCTTGTACTTTACCATTGTTTTGACCATTATGATTACTTATCTATCTTGTTGAGATAACATTATGTCGGTTGGACCCGCTAGACTCACACTGGTGATGAGGAACCCAATCTTGTGGAGATTGATGAGTGTAAGGATGATTAGAAAGTGGATGGAGCCATAATACATAGTGCTATATCCACTTTCCAATGGCAAGCCCGTTGAGCTCGGTATATGGAACAGAAGTGTAATTTACTTTGTTGTGCTCTATCTGTCTGCATTTTCTATTCTTACAGCACTTATTTATGATTGACCAATTGTAATCTCCTTCCTTGCATACTCTTGTACTTTATCTTGGTGAATGTGTATGAACTATCTCACCTCATATGTAATAATTCAGATAAAACGAGTTGTGTGCATTAAAACGAATCTAGGATCAAGATAGACAACAATTGACCAACTAAAACCTTAAACTTAACAGACCCTAGTGGAGGTCAAACTCTATCTAGGTAGATCAAAGATTCATACCTAACTTCCTAAACATTACTTTAAAAGGATAGCGGGTAGTTAGGTCTGAAACAATGGATTGGTTGTCGTCATCCAACTATTTCTCATGGTTAATTACCCAGGTGGCGACTCCGACCATCTCCATAACTTGTATTTGTGATTTGTTCTATGGTACCCCCAAGTACTGAAAGCCCTTGGCTAACAGTGTCATGGTTGTAATT
>SNVD02008894.1:0-34240 GCA_013180625.2 Boswellia sacra | reverse complement strand
AAGGAAATTTACAATGTTAGCAAACCAAGGTACTGTAGCAACAGAGAATAAAAATTCATCAGGAAAAGAGTCATTGATAGGTGAAGTTTCAATTAATGTATCTGTCGTTGATCTTGACAGGTGGTCTGCAACGACATTTTCGGCTCCTTTCTTATCCTTTATTGTAATGTTGAATTCTTAAAGCAATAAGATCCACCGTTTCAATCAAGGTTTTGCATCCTATTTAGACATTAAATATCTTACAGTTACCTGGTCAGTGTAAACAATCGTTGGATTAAGATCGAAATTTGTCCAAAGCAAATACTACTGCAAGTAGTTCTTTTTCAGTTGTTGTGTAATTCATTTGTGCATCATTTAAAGTCCTACTTGCATAGTATATCACATATGGCTTACCTTCTTTTCTTTGTCCTAAGACAGCACTAACGGCATAGTCACTTGTATCACACATCAATTTAAAAGGCAAGGACCAATCAGGGGATTGCATAATTGGAGTAGTTATTAAAAGTCCAAAACTTATCAAAAGCATTTTGACATTCTTGAGTCCATACAAAAGAAGTATCTTTTATTAAGAGGTTACAAAGAGGTTTAGATATAGCACTGAAATTTCTTATAAACCTCCTATAAAATCCAGCATGCCCTAACAGTGAACGGACCTCTTTAACTGTTTTTGGTGGAGGCAAACAGGAAATTAATTCCACTTTTGCTTTGTACACTTCAATTCCCTTAGAAGACACCACATGACCTACGACAATTCCTGAAGTGACCATATAATGACATTTTTCCCAATTCAAAATAAGACATTTTTCTACACACCTTTTTAGGACTTTTTCTAAGTTTTCAAGACAATTCTCAAAAGAATTTTCGAAGACAGTTAAATCATCCATGAAAACTTCTAAAGAATGCTCAACCATGTTACTAAAAATGCTTAACATGCATCTTTGAAAAGTGGCTGGGGCATTACAAAGTCCAAAAGGCATTCTCCTAAATGCAAAAGTGCCGAAGGGGCACATGAATGTGGTCTTTTCTTGGTCTTCAAGTGCAATAGAAATTTGATAATAACCTGAGTATCCATCGAAAAAGCAGTAGTAGGGGTGCCTTGTTACTCTTTCTAGAATTTGGTCAAGGAATGGTAAGGGAAAATGGTCTTTTCTGGTGACAGCATTTAATTTTCTATAATCAATGCACATCCTCCAATTAGATGAGACTCGAGTTGGTAATGATTCACACTTTTCATTTTTTACTACTATAATACCAAATTTCTTAGGTACTACTTGTGTAGGGCTTACCCACTTACTATCAGAAATAGGGTAGATAATTCCCACATCAAGTAGTCTCAAACTTCAACCCTAATGACCTATTTCATGTGGGGATTTAATCTCCTTTGAGGTTGTTGGGATGTTTTGGCATTTTTTTCTAAATGTATTCTATGTGTACAAATCAAAGGGTTAATGCCTTTTATGTCTTTTAAAGTCCATCCGATTGCATTTTTATGCCTTTTAAGTACGTGTATCAACTTACCTTGTTGCTCACTTGTGAGGGATGAAGAAATTACCACTGGATATTTCTGATTCTCTCCTAGATATGCGTATTTTAGTCCTTCAGGTAAGAGCTTCAGTTCTAACTTGAGAGCTTCCTCTTCCCTGCTTTCATTCATTTGTCCCAATTCTTCAAATCATGATTTCGAGTCTTTTTCCATTACCCATGCATAATCCAGTAAAGAACATGTATCAGAAAGATCAGGCTCTAGTTTCATACTTGATTCTAATGAATTGACTAAACAGGTTTCCAAAGGGTCAGAAGAACTCCCTTTTTGGATATGGTCTTCCACAATAGTTTCATTTATATTGGCCTCCTCAGTTTCATCATCTTCTTCATGTAGTTGTTTGCACATATTAAAAACGTTAAGTTCCAACGTCATGTTTCCGAATGATAGCTTCATAACTCCATTCCTACAATTAATCAAAGCATTAGAGGTAGCTAGAAATGGACGCCCTAAAATGACAGGAATTGAATTACATACTTCCACTGGTTATGTATCCAAGACGATAAAATTCACCAGGTAAATGAATTTATCAACTTGAACTAACATATCTTCTACTACTCCTCTTGGCACTTTAATTGATCTATCAGCAAGCAAAAGAGCCACAGAAGTCAGTTTTAACTCAACTAGATTGAGTTTCTGAAAAACCAAGTATGGAAGCAAATTTACATTAGAACCGAGATCAAGTAAAGCTTGTTCGATTTTATGGTCTCCAATAACACATGAAATTGTAGGACAACCTGAATCCTTATATTTCACTGTATTATTGTTTTGAAGATGAGCACTTACTTGCTCGGCTAGAAAGGCCTTCTTTTTCACATTCAATTTTCTTTTCACAGTGCATAAATCTTTCAAAAATTTTGCATAAGAAGGAACCTATTTGATCACATCTAGCAAGAGAATATTGACCTTTACCTGTTTGAAAATTTCAAAGATTTCAGAATTATGAGTTGGCTTCTTTTGTGTGGCTAATGCTTAAGGAAATGGAGGCACATATAGGGATTTAGTTTCTTCTTTGCTCCGTGTTGGTTTGGTAACCTCTTCCTGACCTTTAGAGATCGATTCTTCTTCTTTCTCATAAGATTTAGGAATGTGTTTTTCAACAACCTTTCCATTGCGAAGGGTCATGACTGATTTGGCTTGGTCCAAATAATGGTTACTGGAACTCCCTACATTTGAGTTAGATTGATCTTTGGCGTTTTGTAATGTTTGAGAAGGAAATTTCCCTTTTCTTTGGATGCTAAATGTAGATGCAAATTTTGTAAGAGTGTCTGACAAATTTGCTAATGTTTGAGCAGTTTGACTATTAAAAGTCTCTTGCTTTGTAATGAATGAATGCAATGTCTCTTCAAGGTCATTCCGAGGAGGAGAAGCATATGCATGATCATGAGAATTTTGGAAATTTTGTCGTGTTTGAAAAGGGACTTGTGAAGATTGTGCATGATTGTCATTTTTCCAACTAAAATTTGGATGACTTCTCCAACCAGAATTGTAGGTTTGTGAGTATGGATTGTGATTTGGCCTTTTGAAAGTGTTCAAGGCATTGGCTTATGCATGGAGACATTCCCTAAAGGCAGGCAAAGTTGGACACTCATCAGTAGAATTGTCATTATCATTACAAATGTGGCAGACAATTTCTTGAATAGAATTCAATTGACCACTCTTTTTCATTTCTAAAGCCTCGACTTTTCTAGCTAGGGATGCATATCTAACTTGAAGGCCATGGTCTTCCCCAATGTTGTAAATGCCTCTATTGGATGTCGAGGTTGGGGCCTTGCTTGGTGCCTCATAGGTGCCAACAGTGTCCCAATTTTGTGCTTTGTTTGCTAACAAATGTAGGTAGTCAATTGCTTCCTCAGGGTCTTTATCTCTAAATTCTCCGTTACACATTAGCTCCACTAGTTGCCTATCTTGAGGTGTTAACCTTTCATAGAAGTGTGTAACTATTCTCCAAGTTTCAAAACCATAGTGAGGACAGGTATTAAGTAATTATTTATACCTATCCCAACATTGGTAAAGGGTTTCTCCTTGTTTTTGAGTGAAAATGCAAATTTGTCTTTTAAGAGAATTTCTTCTATGGGTAGGAGAAAAATTTTTCAAAAATTGTTGTTTCATCTCATTCCATGAACTGATGGAACTTAACCTCAAATTTTGTAGCCATGTTCTAGCTTTATCTTTTAAAGAAAAGGAAAAAGCTTTAATCTAATGGTATTTATGCTACAATTTGGGTCACTGTAGGAGTTATATACCTCTTCAAAGATTTTTAAGTGCGAATATGGGTTCTCCATATCAAGGCCATGAAAGGTGGGTAAAAGTCGAACAAAACTCGGTTTGAAATTGAAATGGATTGCATCGGGACGAGAAACCACACAAGATGGTGCACTAGTCCTTACCGGATTCAAGTAATCTCTGAGGGTCCTTGGTTGGTTTTGATCATTTTGTTGGGAACAATTGTCCCCTTCATCCGTGAACCTTTCCACTTGATTGTCAGCCATGTTTTCTAAGGAAGGTGATGTTTTCCTAACAAGTCTACCACTAGATGTGCGTGACCAAATTTCCAAAAAGAAAAGGAAAGAAAAAATGAGCACACAAAAAGAAAAATTAAGATCTAAAAAAAAAAGAGAAAAAAGAATACTTACAATTTTGCACGCCAAATTTTACCTTCCCCAGTAATGGCGCCAAAAACTTGACACATCTGAAAAAGGATTATCTCCCAAGTATAGGAGTATCAAAGTAATAAACCCGATAAGACTGGGGTCAATCCATGAGGAAGGAGATTTAACACTATAAACTAAAAAGTAAGCAAATATGATATGAATGATTTAAAAGAATAACAAGATAATATCAACAAATAAAAGTTAAGACGGTAGACGGTACTACCGACCATTCAAATGTAGAACAAAAATAAAAGGTGGTAAAACCATCCATAGAAATAGGAGGTAAAGCCTACCATAGCAAATAAAACAACAAGTTCATAAGCAATAAATAAGAATAATTAAAGTACAAAAGTAAGATAAATTAACACAATGACAATGAAGGCTAAGGTTAGGGGATCCACCCTTGATATGTCAAATAAGGATACATAACCCAATTATAACTCAATTGGAGTCCACATATCAAGGAGGTTCCAATCAGAAGATATGTCATTTAACCCCATTTTAGTTATATGAATTATATTTGTTTCATTACCAATATTTATACCACTTCTTCTAAACGGGTTCAAGCATCCAATGTGCCAATCACCATATGTCTACAACAAATCAAGGGTCCTAACTAGACTTGTGTCGGTAAGGAAGAACCATACGACATCTAAAAAGGATCCAAGTATTTGATGTGCCAAGGATTGTCTACAATGGATCAAAACCTTCACTTTACGAGTGGTGTCAAGATTGATTAAGAAAATAAATATAAAACATATAAAATAAAAAACTCAGGATTATGATTATTAAGCACATGTCAAGGGTTAGAAAATCCTTATTCTCATATCAAGGGTTTCACCCTTTCACGTTAACAAAAGAGAATTTAGCAAGACATTATAAAAGAAAGAAAACAAATTACAAGAAAAAGAAGATTTATTAATAATATTAAGCAAACAAAACACGAGAGAGAAAATCACAATAATAAGAGATCCTAGCCAAGGACAAGATGCCCTAATGGGTCACAAGGCATCTCTATTTATAGATACATTCAAAGGCAAACTTGTCAAATTACAAAGGGACAATTGTAAAATATCTTATTGACAATTTTGATCATCATGTGCACCGACTTTGACCACCAATTTCGGCACTAAATTATTTAGAATTTTGATCACATGTCTTCATGAAAGTTGTAGATATTTCTCTCATCTTTTTAGAACATCTTGATTCATACAATTTGGATACGTATATCAAGAGATATGGTCAAAATACGGAGGCATAGTCAAGCAGGGCCTAAACTGCAGGTTCACTTCAAGCCCATTTTTGGTCCAGTAAGAGCCCGAATTTGATGACGCTTTTGAAATATTATCTTAGATAATTTAATCATATTTCCAAGAAATCAAGATTTGTAGCATTCTGATTTTTAAATAGAAAGTTATGCCCATTTTACCGTACCTGTAACAAAAGCAAAATTAAGATGAAGTTAATTTAAAAGATGCAAAGACTACAAATATGTTTAAGTGGAGATGTGACAAATTGAGCTCTTATTAAACATACATATTTAAGTGTTCATCAATAACCATATTCAAGATCCCTTTTCATGTCTCCAATCAATATCAAATGATTAGGTAAAACAAATTCTTGTTTATAAGTATAATTAGGTAAAAATTGCTACATTCTGAAATTGCCCCCTTGATGAAATTTCTAGCTCCACCTCTTAGTTAAGGGTATACACACAAAACTATAAGATATGATATGATTTATACATTCTTTCTATATAATAAAATATATTTTTCCAATTGGTATATATTTGATCTATGCTTTTATATTAAATACTGAGAATTTTAAAAGATATTTTTTCAATCGATATATTTTGATCTATGCATTCATATTAAGTACTATGAATTATTTCAACTTAATTATAAAGTACAAAAGGTATTAAATTAAGTAGGAAATCCTTAGGATTCAATTAATTAATAGATTTCTTTTTAAGATGTTCGTTAATTGTGAATCATTGTTTGCCCTAGGATCATTATTTATCTCCAATTAGGATCATACACCCAGTTAATTTCCTTTTTATTTTAGGAAAGTTTATCTTATTTGGGCTATGATTTTAAATACTTTTAGGATTAGTAATCTTACGAGTTTTGTGACTATAGTAGTATAAATAAGTGGTCTCTTGTAATACTTTAACATAACATATAAAGCTCAATTTAGAAAAGTAATCTGAATTATTTACACTAATTATTTCTCTATATTGCCATCAACCCTTGATTGCTTTCTATTAGATTAGAAATTAGGGTTTTTTTTTTCTTTTTTAAGGATTAGGATTCTAAGGATTTTGGAGTTAGGATGTGGATTGATTTATATCATTTAAGGGTAAAATGGACTTTTCATTTTTTGTGAGTCTAATTACTAATAGAAACTCATGGCTAAACAAAAATTAACAACATCTATGTAAGTTTTCTATAAATTAACAAAAATTAACCAATGTATACTTTTGAAATCTTGGGGAGTATTATCTTTTATGTTGTTCTTTTCAAACTTTAGGGGGTCTGTACACAGACATGATATATAAGTTGTTGTTCTAGCTAAATGTCACAGCCTTATTCTTTTACAAGGGGAGACCGTGTGGCCTTAGGCGCTAACACACCCCAAAGTGCACCTAAGTAAGCCTTAAACCACTAGAAGAGAGGTTCAAGCAACAGAGAATAAAGACACGAGAGATTTGGATGAGGAAATATTCATTATACACAAAAGAGTTTACAAGGCTTACAAGACCCTTAAACCCTTAAGTCTATCATGACTTACCTACAAATGAGGGCTCACTCATATTTATAGTTGTAGACACTAAATTTTTGAGGCTCAATGATGAAATGAAGATGAATGTTGAGCAATAAAAATAACCAAAATGCCCTTGGAAGCCAGGAAAGGAAAGGTGAAAAGGGATTAGTGAAAGGTCACTAAAACTGACATGTAATTTCGAAAAATCACATAAATTAATCCAAGAGGAATATGATGATGAGTCATATATCTTTCAAAGCTACAGATGTCTAGTCTTCATAGAAATTTATGGATCGCAAATTGGAGTTAAACTTGAAAAGTTATATGTGATCAAACAGATAAATTTCAAAAGAGACTGCACTGCAAAGTCTTAAAATAGGAAGGGCTGCGGGTCAACAGCCAGCTAGCTGTTGACCAATAGCCGCCTAGCTATTTGACAGCTGCCCTACTGTTGGTAGCTATTGAGTGACAGCCGCCCGGCTTTCTATCAACAGTCGCTCGGCTTTCTATCAACAGCCGCGGCGACTGTTGGTCATGTAATTTTGGAATTTTGCCCAAAAACCTTCCTTCTTGGTTTTTTGCTTCCATTTTTAATTGCACTCTCCCTCTATATAAACACCCCCTCTCCATACTTTTTAACACACCGAATTTTGAACAATTCTCTCTTCTTCTTGAAGACATACTTGAGAATTCAAAGAGTCTTTTCTAGTTTAAAGTTTTCAAGTGTCCTATTACTTTAAACCCGGAAAGGGTACGCCTAGAGAGTAGAATTCTCTTCTTCCTCTTATCATTCTTCTTTATTTTCTTGCTTAGAATTAAGTATGTTTAGGTTTATTTGTGCTTAAAATGAGCATGTTAGAATTTATTTTATGCTTAGAAAAATACTAGGGTTAATATGAATTGTTCTAATCCTTATTTGTTTGCAAGATGGATAAGCGTGTCGAGGTAAGTCTGCTATCCCTTCTTTATTAGAATCATGCTTACAGGTTTAATTTCTTTGCGAATACTTAGAATCATGCTTAGGAGCACATGATTAGAATCATGCTGAGGAATACTTATATTTGCTTTGATGAATGCTAGGAAATAGCATAGAATAGGTAAGAATTATCATTTTGCCCTTGGATACTATGATTGATCTCAATTGCTTGAATTAGGCTAGAATATGCCATGAATGCCATGTTTAAACTAGAATATATCATGATTGCTATATTTAGGCTAGAAATGCCATGAAATTATGAATTAATATGAATTATGCTAGAATAGCAATAGGCTAGAATGTCATTATAGAAGTATCAAATCTAAGCTAGAATGTCATGATACTAGATTATGGCTTTGTATGATTTATAATTTGTTTACTTATGAATGTATGAATGTTTGTATTATGATAGAGGTCTCATTGCGTGATGCCATGAAGTAGTGGTGACTCACATTGATGTTGAGGGACCATTACTTAGAATGAATATTCAAATGAATGAATTTATGAATGTACTTGTAGAGGTTCAATAGAAGTTGAATAGACTCACATATGGTGGTGAGGAATTAATCAACTATTAGGTCTCGAATGGACCAATTATACTTTATATTTTGAATTTATATAAGGAATGTACATTTTAAAATTTATTTTATTAAAGAATAAAAGCAATGTAATCCTCTTCCCTTTCCCTTATATTTGACAAAAATGTAACTTTATTCTCCTCCCTCTTTCTATAGATGTTCATATAATTGCTATTTATTGAATAATCACCTCACATGTCTTAAAGAAGATAAAAATGGAATGTGTGCATAAAATCAACTACTTAAACAGACTAAGTAACAACACGAGCTATTCCTATTTGGTACTTCGTAGTGGAGGTCAGATCTTTATTTGGGCGAGTCGAGTGACTCGTACCTAACTCTCTGAACCCATCCCTAAAGGGATGAGGGTAGTTTAGGTCCTAAAGTAAAAGATCGAATTACCCCGATTCATTCCCAATTGAAGAATTAAGTGGCAACTCCATTCTCCAAACATGCCCATGGGTCGTTTGTGTTCCGTTAAGTCTCCAAAGAGACTTTGCTACAATGCCGTGGTCGCAAGTGCTTTGGCGGGATGAAAGCCCCCTTCACAGTGGCGACTCTACTGGGGATAAGAGAAGTTGATTCTGATGGAAATACTAAATTTTGATAGTTCATGTTGGGATAATGAGTCTTTGCATCACTACACTTTTGCACACAATGAGCACGAACTGTCTAAATCAGTCGTGTGGCATTGGGATGAGAAGTCTTTGGCCCATTCGACCCCTAGATGACTCATGTTAGTGTGACCACCTTTGAGCACATACCATTGAATCATTATAAAAAGAGATTGGCCCAAAATGACATCTCTCGCTCGAAAGAGCCTAGACCATTGGACCCTTGAGACTCAAGCCCATATAGATGACTCAAGAAACTTCTACTAGGATGAATATCGAAAACCCATGTTAGGATGCATGTTTATGGATTTAAGGTACCCATGATTAGAATAATATTGACTCAAACCTCATGGAACCATGAATGAATGTCACATGTCAAGTCACCCATAAGAATAAAATGGGGACATCTGCCACAAGTTAAGGTTATCATGACGTTTAGAAGCCACGTTATGATAATCGTGCAGCATCCAAATATCAACATGAATGTTAGAAGTAGGAGAGAGAATCTCGCATTCCCACATCCCATGATGATGACTTGGGAAATAAGTCCAAAAATCCTAAGAAAAGAGACTCGACCTCACGTGTGTGAGAGAAATAAGGTTGGGAGGCTGAAAGTGTGTCTATGCCCTCGTATGAGCATGCATCATATCATGCATGCATTAACACCTTTGTTTTGCAGCCATCATTACTTGAATTATACGAGATGGGCAACCAAAATGAAGAAATGGGACAATAAGGGACTCAAGCCATTGAGATTTTGAGAGAAATAGGTGAGCTAATTACAACCGCAATAGTCGATCAATATGCGAAGATCAGTAAGATGAGTATAGACATAGAAGCACTGAAGCACCAAATGGCCTAGCTGATAGAGTTGTCTACCCAAAGACTTGCTTCAACTTCAATACCACTTTGATCATCACAAACTTTGACCATTGAAAGAAGCATAAATCAAACTAATGGGTTAACAAATCATCCAAGGAAGTTTAGTCAATTGGGATAACCCTTGTCCGAAGTATTCGAAGAACTTTGTGCCCAATCAGTGTTACTCCCTCTAGCATCAAAACCTCCATGGAATCCTTGTCTAGCCGATGATAAGCATCATGAATATTGTGTTTTTCACCAATTAACTAGCCATGTTACAAACAAATGTCATCGCCTCTGCCATTAGATCCAAGACTTGATTGATAAGGGCCAGATTCCCATCCCAGAATTACAAGAACTCAACACAAAAAGCAACCCATTATCCAATCATAGCTGTATACCTCCTCTAATGACCAACATGATTGGGTCGGGCTTGACCGAGGAGCAAGTTATTGTTGACCCAGGTATGACAACCCAAGAGGGGGGGTGAATTGGGTTTTATTTATCAAAACGAATTTATAAAACTTTTCTTGAAAGATAAAAATTATTTCACTTTTTCTTTTGAGAATAGAAGTGAAGAAGATGAAAATAGAAGTTATCTAAGATGCAATCAAGAGAATAGCAATAATAAATAATCTCAAGTGCAAGTAAATGTAAAGAGTATAGGGATAGAGAGAGTGCAAACTCAATTTACGTGGTTCGGCAAACCTTGCCTACGTTCACGGGCTCCTAGCTCCATGAGCTAAGCTTTCCACTAAGTTGTAAAAATCTTTACAACTTACTTGATGAACAACCTCACCAAGACTTTATCTTCCAACTCTTGATAACACCACACCAAGAGTTCTTCTTGATGAACAACCTCACCAAGGCAACTTCCTTCAACCCTTGATAACACCACACCAAGAGTTCTTCTTGATGAACAACCTCACCAAGGCAACTTCCTTCAACTCTTGATAACACCACACCAAGAGTTCTTCTTGATGAACAACCTCACCAAGGCAACTTCCTTCAACTCTTGATAACACACAACAAGAGTTCTCTCAAGGATAACTATTATCCTTTACAATAATATCTCACTCTCACCACAATACAAGAACAAATATAATTTTTACAACAAAAGTATAACTCTCTTCAAAGAGTAGATAAATAATATAAAAGCTCTCTAGACTTGATATTTCTCTTGCTTTTTGCTTGATAAAATACTTCTCTTTCACTTGTTGAATGCATGGGAGAATGGCTCCTTTTATAGGCAAATGAGATTAACTTAATCAAGTGAAGACACCATCTCCAAATTTTCTGCCAACCATAAAAACTATAATCTTGTCTGCCATTTTTGTCAATGTTCCGTTTGAAATTTGAAAATCTGTAAAACATAAAAGATCTGCAAATTTGAATAAGCTTTCCAGCGCATCAAGAACCAAGTCATTTGGATATCTGTAGCTCAAGATATGGCCAAAACACCATTCAGTGCTCAAGTGACTTGATTTTTCTTCCATGTGTCTGTCCACTGACTTGAATGATAATTCTGTCAGCCTTCCATTTGAAATTTGAATTTCTTCAAAACATAAAAGATCTTCATATTTGAATAAGCTTTCCAAAACATTAAGAATCAAAGCAATTTGGATATCTCTATCTTAAGATATGGCCAAAAACCATTCGGTGCTCATGTGAGTTGATTTTTCTTCTTTGTGTCAGTCCACCGAATTGCATGTCAATTATGTCGGCCTTCTGTTTGAAATTTGAATTTTTTCAAAACATATGAAATGTTTCTCATTAAGTCATCTTTCCAATGCCGCAAGAATCAAGTCATTTTGATTTTTCTAGCTCAAGATATGTCCAAAGGAGTATTCGGTGCTCATGTCAGCTGCTTCCATTTGTCTTTCAACTTGCATGATGATTTGGACAACCTTGCACTTGAAATTTGAATTTCATTAAAACATATGAAATGTTATAAATTGAGTAAGCTTTCTAAAGGCTCAAGAATCACGTCATTTGGATATTTGTAGAGATATATATGACCAATTGATTGAACATTACTCATGTGTCACATTCCTTGAGTCAATCCTTGTTCTTAAACTTTGGTGCCTTTAACATGTAGTCTTCTCCTTAGCTTCAACACTTCATTTTAATAAGCCTCTTCTTGATTTTAAAATTATTTCAATGATATTACTCTTGCACATAAATAAACATGTTAGTAAATCACAATTAATCAATGTGTATTGTTATCATCAAAATTATCATGTAGCCTTAGGGCTAACAGTTATGAATTCTTTTGAGTAAATATAGTAGGGTCGAGAGAGCCAAAAGAAGGGAGAAGTCTAAGCTCGAACAACAAGAAGGGTCCATTAGAAAGGTGGTCATGAAGAAGAAGCCTAAGGTCAAAGAGCCCAAAGAAGAAAAAAACCCAAAAAGATCATTGAAAGGATAAAAGATGAGTCCATTCCTTTGGCAGCCTAGATTTTCACCAAGGGTGGATAGACCAAAATTGTAGTAAGAGGAGCCAAATGAAATTTGGAACCCGAATTTATGTGCGTCAATGATTAAAGGAGGATAAGCCACAAAAAGAAGAAAAAGAAGAAGTTAAGGTGCCTTTACTTAGAAGTAGATGGCTAGAAAAGGGGCTAGAAGAGGCCTACCACCTAGACAACTCAAGGTGAAGAAGGGAAGTGAAGCTAGGAAAGGGAAGCAAGTTAAGAGCTTTATAAGAAGAGAGAGTTTACCTAGAAGGTGTAAAGAAGTGAGAGTTATAAAAATTTGGGATGACATCCCTAAAGTTAAGACCCTTCCAAACTTTTGGGCTGACTTTAGTAGTGATGCAAAAGGAGAAGTGAGAGTTGAGGGAGAAACACTTAAGGGTGAGAGTGAGAATGTCCAAGAAGTGACAAAGAGTGGTAGATTTTATCATGAGAAGGAGAAGGAGAAACCAATTGAGAAGACTATCGAGAAGGGTAAAGAAGCTATAAAGGAAGAAACCAAGGAAGAGGAAGACCAAGTCATCAAGCAATTAAAGAAAACCCAAGCAAATGCTAGCATTTGGGACATGTTGATCTCATTCCAAAAACATAAAGAAGCCATGGCGAAGGCTTTGGCAGAGGTATAAATATCAATAGTTGCTACTCTAAATTAGATGTTGGCTACCATGACTATAAGTGAACCCAATAGGGTAAAGAGAGGCCTGTGATCACCTTTACCGACGATGACTTACCTTTCGAAGGAAGAAACCACAACAAGCTATTGTACATCGTCGTTCTTTAACAAAAAATGGCCCAACCTATTGAAGTTCTACGAAAAAGGCCTAACCACATGAGCCAACCTCTACCTAAAGGGAATGGTGGTGATAAGGGTGAGACTAGCCAAGGTAGAGATAAGGAGAAAAGCTCAGCTACCCAAGATGAACCTAACTCGGTCAAATAGTTGGCCAAGGATATGGAGAAGGTCAAATCTCTCTTGAAGGATGACATCTTGCTCATGGGGGACAATGATTTGCCACCAAAGTTTTGTATGCCAAGAGGGCAATCTAAAAACACATTTGAGATAGTATGCAACTATCATGGCCACCACTCTTTTGTCAAAGGAGCACATATTGAAGGACTTCATGTTATCCCTAGAAGATGATATGGTAGTATGGTACCATGACCGATCCCCCCCACCCCCCCCACCCCCCCCCCCAAAAGAGAGTTCGAGAAGATTGAGAGGAAGTATCCGAACAGTTTGAAGAATAGTATCACCATAACACCCAATTGAGGGTAACGTTGAGGGATTTGGAGATAACTTGTTAAAAGCCCAATGAGACCTTCTCAGAGTATCTAGTCCGTTGGAGGGCCAAGGTTGCCAAGATGACCACCAAGCCCGTGGAGAAAGACTAGGTTCGCATGGTGATTAATGGAGCCCATACCTTCATTAGTGATAGACTGGCAGGCTTTCCAATCAAAACATTTGAAGACTTGTGTGATACGGGCATCCAAATAGAAGATTTGGAGGCCAAGCAGAAAAGAAGCAATAACTACCCTCAAAGAAATCAAGGGCAGAATGACCAAGCTAGTGTAACAGATGACAAGGATGTATAATTGCATGCTCGACATAAGACTTGATTAATAATGGAAGATTCCTAACCTATAGAAACAATAATGTTGTTTTGAAATACTTTGTTTTGAGAATGTTATTTGAATGTTAAGTTGTGAGTTTATTTGATGATCATTGATGAAATCATGATACTCATTGAAGATAGATTTTTGGTAATACATGACATTGTCTTGTTTGCATGCTTGACTCTTTTTGGTAGATGAGTTTCATTCTTGATTCTTCAACATTTGTGCATAACAGCCATGAATATGAAACTCTTTATATCACTTAGAGAAAGTCTATGTGAATAAAGGTTTGTGTTGAGTCTCATAAGACTTTAGAACCCATTTGATCACCACTCGAGGCAAAATCCTAGACTTCACAACATGAGGGATGTGATTTAGGCCTTCTTTAGATCGATTGAGCCTTTCAAGCCCACCTAATCATGATTTATTGTCCTTAATGTACCCTATTGAGCCTAATCAAGCATTTTCTTTGTCAAACCACAAAATTTATCCTAACACTGGAAAAATTTTTCCTACATAGTACCATTTACTCACAGCATATGAACATTCTAGAAAAGAGCATTGAGAGCCATGCTTATAGGAGAACGAAAGCAAGTTGACAAGTTTTTGTTCAATTTTGAGCTCACAGAAAAAGAAAAGAAAAAGAAAAAATAAGAAAACAAAAAAAGAGGGAAAAAAACAAAGGAAAAAAAGGAAAAGAAGAGTGCTAATCCTATTGCTTGTAAAGCAAACATAGTGGGTGAAAACTCAAAGTTTAGGGGAATAGGTGAAAGAAGTTAATGCTCTCAATTAAAACCTAGAATGGTTGTATGACTATGGGTGAGATAACCTTATTGTTTCCTTTATCATACCTTGATCCTAGCTTATCATTACAAGCTTGATAAAGCCCTAATGATCCTTGATGTTGTGAAGAGCCTACATTAGTAGAAAGTGGCGTGAAAAACGGGCTTATGGTATTCCTTCTATCTTTAGAGATTGATCACTAGTTTATATTTACATAAAGCTATCTAAGTCTTAATAAGTGAAGTATGATTGGCGATACACACACACACATGAAGAATCTTGAATGAAGCAATTTTGGCATTAAAGTCGAAATTGTGAACGATCACAATGTTAATGCATTAGCTTTGAGCTATCGAATTTGAGAAGTCTTTGAAGAATTTAAATATGAATCAAATTGATGCACAACTAACATTAGCAATTCAACTTATTGTTGGAAGATATTAGATGTGTTGAAAACATGTTAAGAAGAAGAAAATCTGCTAGTAGTTCCCATTAATGGTATCAAAGAAGGCAACCTTGCCACCAACAGTGAAGAAGCAAGATATATGTAAGAAGTTAGCCAATTCGTCTAGCATGGATGTCTAAAAGGAAGAAGGAATAATGCCCTTAAAGCTAGAAGAAGAAATTCGCCAAGGGGCAAAGAATTGCCCTAACCGTTTTAAAAATCATGGCAAATAAAAAGAGCCTGTTAAGTTGAGCACCCAAAAGGGCAACTTAGGCAAAAGTTAGAGCAGAAAAAGAGAAAAGAAGAAAAAGTCCGCTAAGTTGAAAACCCGAAAGGGCATCTTAGGAAAAAGTTAGTACGAAAAAAGAAAAAAGAAGAAAAAGCCTACTGAGTTGAAAACTTGAAAATGGCGACTGAGGCAAAAGTTAGAGCAAGCTCGTTAAGTCGAAAACCCAAAAGGGCAGCTTAGGTAAAAATTAAAGCACAAAAAAAAAAAACAAATGAACCCGCTAAGTCGAAAACTCGAAAAGGCAACGTAGGCAAAATTCAGGGTTAGAAGAAAAACCTGAAAAAGCAGAAGACTACCACCGAACCTTTGACTTGGATCAATCTTGACTCGATCCAGTCCAATCAATGTCTCAGCCAAAATCAAGGCAACAACTATGACACCATGTCCCATCTGAGGAATGATGGCCACAAAATGTGAATATTTGAGGCCTTCTGGTGAGACCAATAAAAACTATGCAAGAAGGCAGAATTGAAGAAAGAGAAGCCAACGGGATGAGGTCCTGTTCATTATTTTGAGCAAAGGCATGATGGAAGATAAAGTCACTCTAATGCCTCTAGCGTGAATATCCGTGGTAGAAATCAAAAAGTAAGAGAAATTGGCAAGGTCAAACATAGATGATGTTTGAGCAGTGGGCAAAATGATGCTCTCAGAGCTAGATGAATGACAACCGAGTATGGCAGAGGATTCTTCATATAGGGGACAAAGCTCTTGCCCATTGAAGCGAAAGATATGGTTGTAAGAATCGTAGAAGGTCATGCCATCCTCCCAATGTCAAAGAAACTTCAAATTGTAGAAGTCATTGGATTCAAGCCGCTTTAAGTCATTGTCCTTTAGAAGCTTAAAGAAAGGCTGAAGAACTCAGACATGTTAGGAATTGTGGGAAAAGGTGTTGGAAGGTGTGAAGAGAACTAGAAGGGAAAAAGAGAAGGTCCATGGTGACTGTCCTCACTCATCATCACTAACATTAATTGAAGGAGCAGCAACTTGAGGCTGAAGATGCTCAATCTCTCACTTTCACTCTAGACACTGGATTTGCAAGCGACCCGTCTAGTCCAAGGAAGAAGCATATAGTTAGAAAAGATTATTAAGACAGACATCATGCATACATGAAATGTCAAATATTTTCTTACAGGAAGCACAATCTTGAAAGGTATATAGTCCAGAAATTATCGAGTTTTGTAGAATAATAATACAGTATGAAATACTTGGGGTAACCACAAAAAAAAGTGCTCAACACCTAGAGGAATAGGAGCAACATGATGAGCAAGCCAATCTCGATGTAGGCAGCATTATATGCAAGTTACTTGGATCAAGCAGCTCAATCTTCCTGAGACCTAATGATCATCTAAAGGAGCATGATGTGTTTAAGCAATTCAAGTAGTGCCATGTACAAGATGTCTGGAATGAACAATAATCACCATAAAAATAAAAAATGCCATAATTGAAGACAATCGAAGAGGACTATTGTTTTGAAGAAGGAAGTTTAAGTTTGATGCTTACCTTGAAGAACGCATTCACCTTGAAGAAAGAATCTCCCTCAAAGAAGGTATTTTCCTCAAAGAAGGCATCCACCTTGAAGAAGGAATCTCCTTTAAGAAAGGCATCTACCTTGGAGAAGGAATCTCCCTTGAAGACTGTAACTTCCTCGAAGAACACATTCACTTTGGAGAAGAAATCTCACTCGAAGAAGGCACCCACTTTGAAGAAGTCATCTACCTTGGAGAAGGAATCTCCCTTAACGAAGGCAACTACCATAAAGAAGGTATCTCCTCTGAAGAAGGATGTTCACCTTAAAAAAAAGGGAATCTCCCTCGAAAAAGGCATCTTTCTCAAAGAAGACATCCACCTTGAAGAAGGAATCTCCCCCGAAGAAGATATCTGCTATGAAAAAGGCATCCATCTTGAAAAGGCATATCTTTTGAAGAAGGAAGCTCACCATGAAGAAGGAATTTGAAGTTTACCCTAAAGAAGGGATTTTGAAGAAAAAATTTGACGCCTTGAAGATGAAAGGTTATCTAGAAGAAAGGATTTGAAAAACAGAAGAAAATTCATAGTCAGATAGTTGAAGGAAAAAAGAAGAAAATGAGAAGAAAAAAGAGAGAAAAGAAAAAATGAAAGGGGAAGAAAGAAGAGAAAGAAAAGAAGAAAAAAAGAAAAGAATAAGAAAGAAACAGAGAAAGAGAAAAAGAGAAAAGGAAAAGAAAAAGAAAAGAAAGAAAAAAGAATAGGAAAAGAAGAAAGAGAAGAAGAGAAGAAGAGAAGAGAGGAAAATGGAAGAAAAAACTTTTACACTAGTTTTAAAACATAGACAGAATCTTTGAAGCTTTTCGATGGTAAGCACTCGGCCATGTCAATAGTTTAGCAACTCACAAAGAAAGAATAGCATCGGTGAACGGAATCCTTGACTGGTTCATACAAGGGGAGAATACCTCAAGAGGCTAGAGAGCAAAGTTGTTGAAGAGCACTATACAAGGTAAGCTTTTAATTAATTTTGAAATTAACAAGAGATGTTCGATATTTGCAGGAACTTGCAAGAACGATAAGAAGATCCCCAGTGAGTTGAAGAATCAACAATATAATAAGAAATCCCCAGTGAAAAGCAATGACACATGAAAAGAAGTCGAGAACAAAAAATGTTAGAACACGATGAATTTCCCCAATGGATTAGAAGGAATCAGGAATAGAAGTAATAGTACTTGGGCATGAAACCCATTAAATACGAAATCTGGAGCAGATTAAAGAAGCTTGAAGAATACACAAAAGATGGGCATGAAACCCATTGAATACGAAATTTGGAGCAGATTAAAAAAGCTTGAAGAATACTTGGAAGATGGGCCTGAAACCCAACGAATGCAAATTTTGAAGAAATCATAGAAAGAATGAAGAATACTTAGCCGAAGGCATGAAGAATGAGAAGGTCTAAAGACCACGAAGTAGTGCATGAGAAAACGTTTTCCCAGTGGGCATGCATTAGGGGAAAACCCTAAGAAGTAGGTGTACTTAAGAGTGTTTTAAGTCCTTAGAATAGACACAAGCCCTAAGAAGAGGCACACTGAAGGGTGATGAAAACTCTAAGAAGTAGATGCACTTAAGAGTATTTTAAGCCCTTAGAATAGACACAAGCCTTAATAAGAGATGTACTGAAGAGTGTTGAAAACCCTAGCAAGTAGGTGCATTGAAGAGTGTTAGAAACCTAAGAAATAGATGCACTGAAGAGTTTTAGAAACCCTAAGAAGTAGGTGCACTAAAGAGTGTTTTATCTTAGCATCGTAAGGATGTACTTTATGCATTAGAATGATGCATTTGCCTACACTAGAAGGGTGCACATTATGCATCATAGGGATGCATCTGTCTACATTAGAAAGGTGCATTGCATGCATCATAAGGATGCATTCTAGCCCTTAAATAGGCACATCTGCCCTTGGATGGGCACGCTTTAGTCCTTAAATAGGCACATCTTTTCAAAGGAACTAAAGAGGAAAGAAGATGATGAGAAGTCTGATAGAATGAAGATGAAGGCGAAGCTGTCAAAATGGAAGAAGGAAAGACGAAGCAAGAGTACTTTGTCAAGCTTTGTGTCTCACAAAACTCTGCAATGTAGGGATAAGTTATAGACATTGAATTTTTGAGGCTCGATGATGAAATAAAGATTAATGTTGAGCAATGACAATGATCAAAATGCCCTTAAAAGCCAAGAAATGAAAGGTGAGAAGGGATTGGTGAAAGGTCTCGAAAACTGACATATGACTTCAAAATATCACAAAAATTAATCCAGGAGGAATCTAATGATAAATCATATACTGTTGCCAAGCGACGGATGTCTAGTTTTCATTTAAATTTACGGATCATAGATCAGAGTTAAACTTAAAAAGTTATACGCAATCAAACATATTAAGGTTAGAAGGGACTGCACTACAAAGTCCTAAAATAGGAAGGGCCACGAGGAGAACAGCCACCTGACTTTCTACCAACAGCCGCCCGATTGTTGGTCATGTAATTTTGGATGTTTGCATAAAAAAACCTTCCTTTTTGGTTTTTAACTTCCATTTTCAATTGCATTCCCCCTCTATATAAACACCCCTCTCCACACTTTTCAACACACCGAATTTTGAACAATTCTCTCTTCTTCCTCGTGAAGACATACTTGAGAATTCAAAGAGTCTTGTCTAGTTTAAAATTTTCAGACATTCTATTGCTCTAAACCCAGAAATGGTACTTCTTGAGAGCAGGATTCTCTTCTCCCTTTTATCATTCTTTATTTTCTTGCTTAGAATTAAGCATATTTAGGTTTATTTATGCTTAGAATGAGCATGTTAGAATTTATTTTTATGCTTAGAAGTATGCTAAAGTTATTATGAATTGTTCTAACCCTTATTTGTTTTGCGAGATGGATAAGTGTGTCAAGATAAGTCCGCTATCCCTTCTTTATTAGAATCATGCTTAGGGGTTTAATCTTTTGCGAATGCTTAGAATCATGCTTAGGAGCACATGATCAGAATCATGCTAAGAAAGACTTATATTTGCTTTGATGAATGCTTGAAAATAGCATAGAATAGGTAAGAATTACCATTTTTCCCTTGGATGCTATGATTGATCTCAATTGCTTGAATTAGGCTAAAATATGCCATGAATGCCATGTTTAGGCTAGAATATTTCATGATAGCTATATTTAGGCTAGAAATGCCGTGAAATTATAAATTAATATGAATTATGCTAGAATAGCAAGAGGCTAGAATGCCATGATAGAATTATCAAATCTAGGCTAGAATGCCATAATACTAGATTATGGCATTGTGTGATTTATAATTTGTTTACTTATGAATGTATGAATGTTTGTATTATGATAAAAGTGTAATTGTGTGATGCCATGAAGTAGTGGTGGACTCATATTGATGCTGAGGGACCATTACTTAGAATGAATATATGAATGTACTTATAGAGGTTCAATAGAAGTTGAATAGACTCACATATGGTGGTGACGAATTAATCAACTATTGGGTCTCGAATGGACCAATTATACTTTATATTTCGAATTTATAAAAGGAATGTACATTTTAGAATTTATTTTATTGAAGAATAAAAGCGATGTAATCCTCTTCCCCTTTTCCCATGTTTGACGAAAATGTAACTCTATTCTTCTGCCTCTTTCTATAGATGTTTATATAATCGCTATTGATTGAATAATCACCTCACGTGTCCGAAAGAAGATAAAAATGAAATATGTGTATAAAATCAACCACTTAAGTGAACTAAGTAACAATACGAGCTATTACTATTTGGTATTCCCTAGTAGAGGCTGGATCTTAATTCGGGCAGGTCGAGTGACTCGTACCTAACTCCCGAACCCATCCCTGAAGGGATGAGGTTAGTTTAGGTCATGAAACGAGAGATCGGATTGTCCCCATTCATTTCCAATTGAAGAATTAGGTGGTGACTTCATTCTCCAAACGTGCCCATGGCTCATTTGTATTCCTTTAAGTCTCGAAAGAGGTTTTGAGACAGTGTCGTGGCTACAAACGCTCTGGCGAGATAAAAGCCCTGTTCACAAAAGGCTTGCACCTCCTCAATGTGTGGCTAACATTGCGCCACACGTCAACCTCCTATTAGCGAACCAATTTACCTAGAACATTCCTACTGTAGATTATTCCTAAAAATTTACAAGCTTACTTGTTGGCCAAGTACCTCTAGGGACATTCAGATAACAATACACTACACTAGACATCTCTAGAGAATCCTAGACACTACATATATCCACAAGCTTCCGGAATCTTCTAGAGTCTTCTATGCCCTTCCATGACCTTCTAGAATCTTTCGATGCTTTTAGGCCCTTCTCACATCTTCCGCACGCTTCTGCAGCTTTCCAAAACCTTATGGACCCCTTTAGAACATTCTGGAACATCCTAGAACCATCCAAAAACTTCCAAAACACCACACCAATTCTTTGCGCCATCAAACTCCTTGCATCATAAGGATTCTGAAACACCATAACATTTACCCTAAAATCTCATTCCTTGGTGCGCTTCCATGCAAGCTTAGCGCTGAACTGTGCGCGTGTTGCGTAAGGCGTTACATCCTCCCCCACCCATTTTTGGGAAGCCTTTGTCGCACCTTCAAGGATGTACCAAGGTTTGTGGACTAGCGTGTTGACCCAGGTATGGCAACCCAAGAGGGGGGGTGAATTGGGTTTTTATTTATAAAAACGGATTTAGAAAACTTTTCTTAAAAGATCAAAATTATTTAACTCTTTCTTTGAGAATAAAGGTGAAGAAGATGAAAATAGAATGCAATCAAGAGAATAAAAATAAACAATCACAAGTGCAAGTAAATATAAAGAGGAAAGGGATAGAGAGAGTGCAAACTCAATTTACGTGGTTCGACAAACCTTGCCTACGTCCACGGGCTCCTAGCTCCACGAGCTAAGCTTTCCACTAAGTTGTAGAAATCTTTACAACTTGCTTGATGAACAACCTCACCAAGACTTTTTCTTCCAACTCTTGATAACACCACACCAAGAGTTCTTCTTGATGAACAACCTCACCAAGGCAACTTCCTTCAACTCTTGATAACACCACACCAAGAGTTCTTCTTGATGAACAACCTCACCAAGGCAACTTCCTTCAACCCTTGATAACACCACACCAAGAGTTCTTCTTGATGAACAACCTCATCAAGGCAACTTCCTTCAACCCTTGATAACACCACACCAAGAGTTCTTCTTGATGAACAACCTCACCAAGGCAACTTCCTTCAACTCTTGATAACACCACACCAAAAGTTCTTCTTGATGAACAACCTCACCAAGGAAAGAGTTCTCTCAAGGATAACTTTTATCCTTTACAAGAAGATCTCACTCTCACCACAATACAAGAACAAAGTAAATTTTTTACAATAAAAGTACAACTCTCTTCAAAGAGTAGATAAAGAATATAAAACTCTCTAGACTTGATATATCTCTTGTTTTTTTGCTTGATAAAACGCTTCTCTTGCTCTTGCTGAATGCATGGGAGAAGGGCTCCTTTTATAGCCAAATGGGATGAAATTAATCAAGTGAAGACACCAACTCCAAATTTTCTGCCTACCATAGAAACCGTAATTTTGTCTACCATTTTTGTCAATTTTCCGTTTGAAATTTGAAAATCTACAAAACAGAAAAGATCTGTAAAATTGAATAAGCTTTCCAAAGCATCAAACAAGTTATTTGGATATTTGTAGCTCAAGATATGGCCAAAACACCATTCGGTGCTCATGTGACTTGATTTTTCTTCCACGTGTCAGTCCATCGAATTGTATGTGTATTATGCCGGCCTTCTGTTTGAAATTTGAATTTCTTCAAAGAATATGAAATCTGTGCCATTGAGTCTTCTTTCCAATTCCATAAGAATCAAGTCATTTGGATATCTCTAACTCAAGATATGGACAAAACATCATTCAGTGCTCAAATGAGTTGATTTTTCTTCTCTGTGTCAGTCCACCGAATTGCATGTCAATTATGTCAGCCTTCCGTTTGAAATTTGAATTTCTTCAAAACATATGAAATGTGCTTCATTAAGTCCTCTTTCCAATGCCATAAGAATCAAGTTATTTTGATTTTTCTAGCTCAAGATATATCCAAAAGAGTATTCGGTGCTCATGTCAGCTGCTTCCATTTGTCTTTCAACTTGCATGATGATGTGGACAACCTTACACTTGAAATTTGAATTTCTTTACAGCATATGAAATGTTGTAAATTGAGTAAGCTTTCCAAAGGCTCAGAAATCATGTTATTTGGACATTTGTAGAGAAATATATGACCAATTAATTGAATATTGCTCATGTGTCACATTCCTTGAATCAAACCTTGTTCTTAAACTTTGGTGCCTTTAACATGTAGTCTTCTCCTTAGCTTCAACACTTCATTTTAATAAGCCTCTTCTTGATTTTACAATTATTTCAATGATATTACTCTTGCACATAAATAAACATGTTAGTAAATCTCAATGAATCAATGTGTATTGTTATCATCAAAATTATCATGTAGCCTTAGGGCTAACATAGCGGACTTACCTCTGTGTTGCCTCTTTCCCTCTGCCCACTTGCGCTGCCTCTTGGTTGCTTTCTTCATTGTACCCTCGTATTTAGCAACCCCATTCGCCATCTTGCCTTCCTTTATGTAGCCTTTTGCTGTTCGCACTCTATCAACATCCCCTTCTAGTTACATCATCCCTAGATGCATAGTGTTGGAGCTCGGCTCGGCTATTGTGGAAAGCAAGCATGGACCACCCTCTGAGATGCAAATCACGTTGCATCGAGGCCATATCATCACGTCATAGCCCCTTAAAAAGTCTGCACCTAACACTACATTTGAAGTATCCAAGGGAGTTGCAAAGAGATGAACCTTACCTCTCTAAGTACCCAATTGTAGCTAAACCCCACGAGCGACTTCCTCAGGAGGTACGGCTTTCGCATTTGCCACCTTAATTCGTGCTTGTCCCTTTTCAAGTTGTAGGCGTAATCTCTCAGCCTCACTTGTACCAATGAAGTTATGCATGACACCTGTATCGACCAACACCCTAGTGGTCTTACCATTGATGTGTGCCTCCAAATGCATAAATGATCAATCTATTGGCTTGAGAGGTGCTAAGGTTTGTGACAGGGAATTGAGGACTTGCATAGCACCCATGCATGCCACCTCTTGTGCCTCCTCACGTTCTAGAGCATGGCACTTAATTTGTGTCTCTTCGGCTAGTCCCGCACCCAATGTGGACTATCACATAACAAACACTTTAGGTTGGGTGACAACTCCTTCCGATTATCCCTCCTACGATGGTCATCATGTCTTCTATCTCTACCATTATGGGGACGTTGACGATGTGGAGATCTATCCTCTTCTTCACTATTATCGTGGTCGTGGAGAGTTTCAACATGTCTAGAAGACTCACCTCCATGGTTGTCGACGAGTATCTATGCAATGGTGAGTGCAGCAGCGACGTCCTTCACTCCTCACCTTTGCAACTCTTAGTACGCCCATGGTTATAAGCCATCTATGAAGTTGAAGAGAAGATCTGCCTTGTTTATGTCGTTGATTTGGAGCATCAACCCCGAAAATTCCTCCACATACTCGCAAATTGAGCACATACTCGCAAATTGAGCACATATGCCTTAACTCCTTCATCCACTATCTTACGTCAAAAGACACATTCTTCGGATAGAATTGACGTTTCAACTCCTTTTGTAGATTCACCCATGTGTCTATGACGCACAGCCATTCCTGATTTTTGCATACTTTCGACACCACCAACTAGTCGCAAGATCCGTAAGATAAATGGTTGTGGTGTTTACCTTGGCCCTCTTATCTAGGATCCCCAACACATTGAAGTACCTCTCCATGTGCCAAAGGAAGTTATCTACTCCTTCGCATCCCGTTTGCCATTATACTCCTAAGGTTTGGTCGCCTCTACCTGCAGAATAGCAAGCATGGGTGACGTTATCGCAGCGCCACTTGCTACCGACCTCTTAAACGTGGCTACCTCAGCCTTGCTATCTTCCAGTCCTTTACTTAGTTCCTCCATCTGAGTTTGAACTTCGGCCAGAACTTTCAGCACCCTTGCTCGGAAAGCATGAACCTCTTGACGTAGCGCTTCAGTGGTGGCCTCAAAATTGCACATGAATTCCTTGAGCTCATTACCTTGGCTTTCCACCTTGCCATTGAGCTCCTTCATGCCTTGTTCCAAGCCTTGCTCCAGCCTATCTAGCCTTTCCCTCGTATCGGTCATGGCTAGCTCCACCTTGACTATTCAGCTCTCTATAGTGCTCATTACGTCACGAGACTTCTTTTGGCCACGATTCTTTTTCCCTCCAGTGGGAGCTTCCCCATGCCCCCTAGTTTCCTCACTCACAACTGGGATCTTTGCCATTGTGTCTACCTAAACTTGTTCTCAACACCCTACACAATGAACCTCAACTAAACCTGGCTCTGATACCAACTGTCACAGCCTTATTGTTTCACAAGCAGAGACCGTACGGTCTTAGGAGGTAACACACCCCAAAGTGCACCTAAGTAAGCCTTAAATTACTAAAAGAAAGGTTCAAGCAATGGAGAACGAGGACACGAGAGATTTGGGTGAGGAAATATTCACTATACACAAAAGAGTTTACAAGGCTTACACGACTTTTAAACCCTTGAATCTATCATGACTTACCTACAAATGAGGGCTCACCCATATTTACAGGCTTGCACCTCCTTGATGTGTGGCTAACATTCCACCACACGTCAACTTCCTATTGGCTAACCAATGTACCTAGAACATTCCTACTCTAGATTATTCCTAGATATTTACAAGTTTACTTGTTGACCAAGTATCTCTAGAGACATCCACACATATCTAGACATCACTAGTCTCTAGAGACATCCACACATATCTAGACATCACTAGATAACAATATACTACACTAGACATCTCTAGAGAACCCTAGACACTACATATATTGACAAGCTTTTGGAATTTATAGTCTTCGACGCCCTTCCATGACCTTCTAGAATCTTTTGGATGCTTCTAGGCCCCTCTCGCATCCGCACACTTCCGTAGCCTTCCAAAACCTTCCGGACCCCTTCAAAATATCTAGAGAGACATCCACACATGCCTAGACATCACTAGATAACAATACAATACACTAGACATCTCTAGAGAACGCTAGACACTACATATATCCACAAGCTTCCAGAATCTTCTATAGTCTTCTATGCCCTTCCATGACCTTCTAGAATCTTTCTAATGCTTCCAGGCCCTTCTCGCATCTTCCGTACGCTTCCGTAGCCTTCCACAACCTTTCGAGCCCTTTCGAAACATTTCGAAACATCTCGGAACCTTGTGGAAACTTTTGGAACACCACGCTTATTCTTTGCGCTATTGAACTCCTTGCGTCGCGAGGATTCCGGAACACCATAGCACTTACCCTTAAATCTCATTCCTTATCACGCTTCCATGCAAGCTTGGCGTTGAATCGTGCACATGTCGTGCGGGAAGCTAACATATATAAACCATGATAGAAAGATCTAGAACATCATAAAAGGGGACTTTTCCAAATGGCCAAAACTAGGATACAATATTTCGAATTGTGGAATTAGTAACTAAAAAGTAAACAGAACCTTCTTGTAAATAAACTAATATTATTACTCATACGGACGAAATTGAAATCAATTCCCCAAATAGTTAATAGGGAGTTCGTAGCATGGCCCCATGTGATGTGATGACCAATATGATCGCTTCAAAGTTCTTCGTAGTGTGGGGTCTCACGTGGAAGGATAGAGGATACTGTTTGCCACGTGGTCGACACCGGCCCTACTTTGTCGCTTACGAAGTTGAGAAATTCATTAGGGGAATCTTCACTGAATTCTCATAATATTTTAGTTCAATTATAAAAAATAAAATAATTGGTCAACGATGCCTTCAACTCAGGAGTGGTTGGGTGATGCTAATTAATAACAATAATAATAATAATTATCTAAGGTACGCGAAGAAAGAGAGTAATTATCAAGTTGTCTCATGGTCTTCATCATAGATCCAAGAGATGAGTCATCACTTCCCATATAAATTTACGACAAAGACTTTTTTTTCCCTGTTTATTTATTTGTTTTATAAAATTTATAGAATCTTAAAGCATTTAATAATTATTTTATTGTATAGTTGAGATTTATTTATTACTTCGTTGCTTGTATGTAACAAAACATTTGGAATGGAGCTAGAAGAAAACCCACAAAGTCTTTCAAACAAGAATGCATGCATAGAACTCGTCAAAAACAATAATAAAACATTGAGCCAATTAATAGTCGAAATTCAAGGTAAGATTGACGTTTTATAATTTGAAGCTTTTTTCTTAATTTCTAGAGTTTAAAATAGAATAATTGATCATAAAATAAAAATAAAGTGATGAACTAATAATATCTTTTTCTTATATAAGTTTGAACTTAAAAAAATTCAAAGATATTATTGACACTATCAATAGAAAATATATTAATAAGACAAAATAAAATAAATCTCAACCATGCATGAGATATACTAAATTTCACATGTTACAACATCTTTAAGAACATGGGCGAAGTTGGATAAAGAGATGATTCTAATACACATCTAACAATTTTTTGTTGTTCTTATGAATCTAACAATGAAAAATAAAAAATCACACTGTTGTTTATAATTTCCTACAAATTTAGTTTTTTTCTTTTTTCTTATTCACAATGTCACCATGCTTCTAATTTGTTTTGAATTTTTTTTTAAATTGTTCGAAGTTTACGTGGTGATAGATGCAATAGAAAACCTAATAATACCGTTGATTCGGTAAATTATAAGTCTTATAATATTATTTTGAGGACATTATTAAAAGGATGATTCTATTATTACATAAAATGTATTATTTATAGACCTATTACATTTGTTTTGTAAAACGTTTAGTTACTCTCAGTATGAATTAGCATTGAAAAAAAAAAAAAAACTTGTGACATCAAATATAAGAGTTGAAGTTATGAAATTAATAATAATAGCTGACAGTCGTATACGTGTAAGAAAGTGCCATCATAGTCTTCATTATAAATTTAATGAAGACTATGATGGCACTTTCTTACAATCATAGTCTTCTTTTTTCCAAGAATTTAGTACAAATCGCTAAATTCTAGCACAAAAAAAAATTATATTTTAGAATTATTTATGTTTTTATTTGATTTTCGTCATAAAATATCAATAAAAATAGTTTTCGGAACCCTATGTTAATTATCTTGTGGCAATAAATTTTAAGTTCACCTCACAATTAAAATTTGTTTTAATATATTTTTACTCAATTCATTTTCGTAATTTTAAAAATATTCTCTTAATAGTTAACATAAATCTAATTGATTGGAAACTTATTAAATGGAAATACAAGAAAAAAAAGTAAAATATCAAAAACTATGTAAGACATTAACATAAATAAATTCATTACTAATGATTTTTGTAACCAAACTTTTCAAAAGCATTATTGATTTTACTCGTGTTTTTATTAAATTAAAAGTTGATCCATCCACTGTTACTTGACGAAATTTAAAAAATGAAAAAAATATTTAATGAAATTTTAAAGATAAAAAGTTAATAAAAAGTATAATTAGAATATAATAGGTCTTGAAATGAATTATTTATATGCAAATAATTATTGGGTTGGATGTCATGTAGCACGACGAGGGAAAAAAATCTTTTAAAGATCTAACTAGTACATAATTGTATATGTTTGTGTGTGTTTACAGTGTATGGTTTTGTCGATAACAATAACTGAACTCCAATCAATGTAAAGATCCCAACATAATTAAACAAAAATCTTATAATTTAACGTCAAATATTGCGTGATAATGTTTATGCACACACGGCAATAAGTGATTTGACATTGCAACTGAAAACCATGTGAAAAGGCACAAGCCATATGCATATACATGGATGATTACGCAAGCTATATATGGAGCAATATGCATAACTTCCCTGAAATATATAGCTTGCTCAACTTGTATTGTATGAATGAGAGTTAAGAAATATATAAACTTTTGCGTTGAGGGTGACCATCATCGACTCCCACCACCTCCATGATCCAAAGAGTTGACCAACATGTGTATAACGTACTCCATCGTATATGCAGCACATGGCTATGCCACGAACTAGTTCAACATAAAATTTGTTATAATATGGCATCAAAATAATATTTTTTTAATGTTAATAGGATATATATATATATATATATATAACATCCTTTGACTTAAATTTTTAACATTATTTAAGAATGGGGTAATATCAAAAAATAGTTCTAAAATTTAGTTTAATTTCAAGTGAAAAACAATTATAACTTTTATACCACTACAAACATTCTAGTTTCATCTTTTCTATTATCTGGCCCTATTAGGGATGGCAAAACCCAGAGCTCCAGTCCTCAATTGCACACCCCGGTTGATGCGTTCGAAACTAGCAAGTATACTAGTCGCACAAGTAATAAAGTGATAAGTAAGATATCGTTCCCACGAGGATTGATTCTAATTGAATTTGTTATCTCCAGCAACAATTAACTAAATGGGGGGGTTTTGTTGAATGATTAACTAAATGAAATAAGAATGCAAATTAAGAATAACAAAACAGAAGTTTATTTGAATGAAAGATCAATGAGAGAAATTTGGTTAAGGGATCCTTCTCTACCACAAGATATGGATTTGCGAATTAATCGTAGAATTGTCATCCAATTACAGCATTGAAGTTATTAACCGTAGATAACAACAAGCTCTGTTATCCCAATCTTTCCTTACTTTGTTGTTAAATAAAACAAGCTCTTTATTTAATCTCTATACATTAAACAACCTAGAACAAGCTCTCTGAGTTTAATTCAATGGATGCATTATGATAAGAAAGATAGGTTGATCTAAGCAATAAACACACAAGCTCGGATTATTAAACTTAGGTTGTATTCTCCAATTGCAATCTCTGATCACAATTTTGCTACTAAGGATTAGAAATTCAAGACAATTACGGACCAAGATTTCTAGTCTAGCAATAGACAACAACCAGATTATATTCAGTTGGCCATTCGAAATACAATCCAGCAAGCAATCATAAGCATTAGATATAGGAAATACAAGCAAATTCAATTAGAGAATTGGATAACAACTTCTTGCATAATCAACTTACAAAAACCATATCAGGGGCTTTGAAATCACCCTCAACCAATTCAGATTCAGTTACACATGTTTAAGAACGTGGTAAATACAATACAACATGGAGACATTCCAGAAAATGAAAGAGAATGGAAAAACTTAGCAAATTTGATGTAATTCTCTTTGGATTGTAGTTCTTCCTCTTTCCAAGCTTCCTTTCTCCTTCAAGAACTCCAAGAGATGAAAGAATTCCAGAGCTGAAGCCTCCACCACGTTCTCCCCTCTTCTAGTTATGAAAATAAAACCCTAAAATGTGTTTAAATACTCTGCTACAGTGACTTGCTACAGTGCCCCGTATTATACATGCTACAGTGGCTTGTGGAATTATATTTCTTATACATCTCACACTGTTTTGATTACAACTTTTGGTACACCGAATGGATTTATAAACCGTAAATTTCTCCAGAAAATAGACTTCGAGAGCTTTCCAACGGTATATAACATGTCATCGGGTTCATTGTATATCAATACAATTAAATCCGAGAAGATCACTGACTAGCAGAGGTGAAAATGAAGGGTTTTACTCCATTTTTGTGCAAGTTGCTCAAAAACTCCTACAAACATCAAAACCACACAAAAACATAAAAATACCAAGGAATATAGCAAAGAAACATGGACGAATTGATATGAAAATGATATATAAATAGACACTTATCAAATTCCCCCACACTTAGATTTGCTAGTCCTCGAGCAACTACGACAATATGAAATAAAACTAAACCGAAACGGAATCAACAAAAAAATTAAAACACACAAATGCTTCATCTTGCAAATAGGCCTCAAAGATTGTACTTAATTATAACCCAAGGAAAACTTCAAAATAATGCATTTGATCAACAATTTTATCTCAAATATTAGTTTCGCTTCACTTCAATTCCTCAAGTGTGTGTGTGTAGAGCCATTCTCACCTAATCACTTGTAACCCGGATGAGTTTATACATAAAAATTAATCATATTTAATATTGAAGATGTGTGTATAAATGAACTCCATAGGCCTGCTTTTCAAGTCACTCTCCACTAATGTAGACATGCACAACACAAAGGATCAAGTAGGACTTTATTAAGCTTGTAACGTTTGGCTTGGGTGAAGGTATGATAAAGGATAATAATTTGGCTCAAATCACCCACAAAAACATAAATCATTCAAGACTATGTAGAGCTCAACCCTATAACACAACTTTATTTCAATTCACCAGGTTACTCCCCCAAACTTATTTAGAACACTCAAATCTTTTTTTTTTGGCAGAAAACAAAAGAAAACTACACCCCTACACTTTGTTGTTTCATTCTTTTTAAAAACACTTAAGGGTATAGATCTCTTATTCTTCTTCTTTTGTTCTTTTTTTTTCTTTTTTTTTTTATTACACTTTCCCTCCCCCACACTTAAACAACACATTGTCCTCAATGTGTAAGTACGTGGACGATAAGTACAGATTGGCTTTTTTTTCTTTTTTCTTTTTTACAAACACAATAGGACTCACTTGCATTGCTCATGACATATCCCAACCTCCTCTAACTTCCCAAAACCAGAACATAGCTCAGAATTTAATTGTGAATGATCTAGATGCTCATAGGTAAGGGATAAATGTTTGGAACAAATTCATTTGAGGTTAGGAAATCTTTTAGTGAGTTAACAAAGAAAAAGGCTTACAAAGGCTCAAAGGGGTAACTAGGGATCAATTTCAGTCAAGGTTGACTATTAAGGCTCAAACGGTCCAAAGATGGCCTAAATCATTTCCCCAATGTTGCACAGTCTAGGATTTCGCCTCGAGTGACCATCAAACAAGTTCTAGAATTTATTGAAATATGAAGAAACATTTAAATTACATAAACTTTCTCTAAGTGAACAAATAACTCAGTGATAAAAGCTCAGTGCTCAATGTAGCGCAAGGAATCAAAAGCAAAGCGAAAACCAATAAACATTTCAAGCACACAGATCCATGCATCATTTATCATTTTCCAAGAGTTATTCTTAATTCAATCATTATGTTATCATCGACACACAAAATGCAAGAAAAGAGGTACGTGGCGTTGTTACACCTGAGTCAAGATTGTATATTTCAACAATCCTTAGGACCAGTAGCCCGCAGACTTAAGGTTTCCAGCCTATATACCTTTAGTATGAAAGAACAAAACAAGAAACAAGACACTTCAAACAACATGAAATAAACAAACTACAAAGTTATTAAGGAAGAATGCGTTTCAAGGGTTAAGGAAACCCCATATTCTGCCATTCTCATGTTTTTTCCACAAATTTTTTTTTTGAATCAAAACTGATAAAGATAAAAACATATAACAACTCTAAATTACACAAAACTAAACTCACTCATAAAATAACAAAGTTCAACAAGTCAGCAAACAAAAACAAGTTAGTTAGAATGGGTCTAAAAAGTTTAGAAGTTAGCTCCTTATTCAGCCATTATGGATTGAAGAGATCCAGAATGCGTTTCAAGAGAACTTGAACTTTTTAGGCCACCACTCTAAAAACTGAGATTAGAAAATATTACCTGGGACGAAAGAAATAACCTGAAAAAGCTCAAAAGAAACGACATGAAAAATCTCAAATAAACACACTAAAAAGAAAGCAAAAAAAAAAAAACGAAGCAAACCAGCAAATAGAGATTACAGATGGAGGGTTAAATCCAGTTGACGCCTTTTGTTGCCTTCTCCAAACCAATTTATTCGAGCCATTGTTGGATCAGGTGAATAGACGAATTCTTGTAGTTTGTCAATTAACTCTCCTGCAGTTGAAGCTGTAACCAGCGTTTGCCTTGCTGACGGTGAGATGAAATTTTTTTCTACAGCTTGATCAAGAAAGGACAACAAACCATCAAAAAAATTATTAACATTTAACAAACCAATAGGTTTCCGATGGATGTTTAGCTGTGCCCAAGAGGTGATTTGAAATATCTCCTCTAATGTACCATAACCACCCGGCAAAGCTATAAATGCATCGGACTTAACAACCATATGTGCAATACGCTCATGCATACTAGAGACCTGTAACTCTTCCCCGATTGGGTTGCCTACGATATCTCGTACAGCTAATGGTTTAGGGATAATGCCGAGAACTTTGCTCCCTCCTAGGGATGCAGCTGTTGACACACACCCCATTAACCCAAGACTACCCCCTCCATAAATCAAATTATACCCCTCGCAGCTAATGTCCTACCAAGATCAAGAGCTGTTGTGGTAAACTCTCCATCTTTACCAAATTGCGATCCGCAAAATACGCATATATTGCGGAATCGCCGAATTGGTGTTTTCTCCATTTCTACAAGTGCTCTAATCTTGTGTAAGACCGTTAGATATTATGCTTTTCAATTGCAAGACAGGTTATGGAATGACATATGAAAATATGCAGAATGTATATATACACCCATAAAACTATCAAATTTTGACACATGGGGACATACTTTCGGTGGGGGTTGCTCGATGCAGATTTATCGCCCCAAGATTTGAAAAAAGAGATATGCTTTCGGTGAGGTTTGACAAAACCTACACACTTGTCTCCCACGTGAAGCATGGAAAATGGAGATACACTTTCGGCGGGGGTTGACAAAACCCCCACACGTGTCTCCCACGTGAAGCATAAAAAATAGAGATACACTTTCGGTGGAGGTTGACAAAACCTCCACACTTGTCTCCCACGTGTACTTATGCCATAGGGTAGTCATATGGTTTGTCAAAAAGAAAACTTGAAATTAAAACAAACAAAATCAACAAAACAACAACAACACAAAAACAACATTGATAATCAGATCAAACGAAACAAGAAAAAAAAATTCTACAACAACAACACACATTCAAATATACAAGTAGTTGTGATTGTGGCTCACATCTTCCTCTGGTTTTACGTCCAGTAACGGCTGAAACGCCTTCTATGAGTCGGGGATTTGCTTCCCATCAGTTTTCTTATAAACTGGCAAACAGGGTCGTTTTTAGTCAGATTCC
>SNVD02008891.1:0-34355 GCA_013180625.2 Boswellia sacra | reverse complement strand
CCATTCTAACTAACTTGTTTCTGTTTGCTGACTTGTTGAACTTTGTTATTTTATGAGTGAGTTTAGTTTTGCGTAATTTAGAGTTGTTTATGTGTTTTTATCTTTATCAGTTTCGATTCAAAAAAACAATTGTGGAAAAACCTGAGAATGGCAGAATATGGGGTTTTCTTAACTCTTGAAACGCATTCTCTCTCAATAAATCTGTAGTTTGTTTATTTTATGTTGTTTGAAGTGTCTTGTTTCTTGTTTGTTCTTTCATAATAAAGGTATATAGGCTGGAAACCTTAAGTCTGCGGGCTACTGGTCCTAAGGATTGTTGAAATATACAATCTTGACTCAGGTGTAACAATGCCACGTTCCTCTTTTCTTGCATTTTGTGGGTCGATGATAAGATAATGATTGAATTAAGAATAACTCTTGGAAAATGATAAATGATGCATGGATCTGTGTGCTTGAAATGTTTATTGGTTTTCGCTTTGCTTTTGATTCCTTGCGCAACATTGAGCACTGAGCGATTATCACTGAGTTATTTGTTCACTTAGAGAAAGTTTATGTAATTTAAATGTTTCTTCAGATTTCAATGAATTCTAGAACTGGTTTGATGGTCACTCGAGGCGAAATCCTAGACTGTGCAACATTGGGGAAATGATTTAGGCCATCTTTGGACCGTTTGAGCCTTAATGGCCAACCTTGACTGAAATTGATCCCTAGTTACCCCTTTGAGCCTTTGTAAGCCTTTTTCTTTGTTAACTCACTAAAGATTCCTAACCTCAACGGATTTTATTCCAAACAGTTTATCCCTTTAACTATGAGCTGGAGATCGTTCAAATTAAATTTGAGATTGTTCTGGTTTAGAAGTTAGAGAGGTGGATGTCGTCATGGCAATACAAGAGTTTATGTGTTTGAAAGAAAAAAAAGAAAAACAGAAAAAAAAAACAATCCTGTACTTAGTCCACTTACTACACATTGAGGGACAATGTGGTTTAAGTGTGGGGGAGGGGAAGTGTAATAAAAAAAAAGAAGAAAAAAAGAAAAAAAGAAGAAGAATAAGAGGATCTATACCCTTAAGTGTTCTTAAAAGGAATGAAACAACAAAGTGTGGGGGTGTAGTTTTCTTTTGTTTTCTGCAAAAAAAAAAAAAAAGATTGAGTGTTCTAAATAAGTTTGGTGGAGTAACCTGGTGAATTGAAATGAAGTTGTGTTATAGGGTTGAGCTCTACATAGTCTTGAATGATTTATGTGTTTGTGGGTGATTTGAGCCAAATTATTATCCTTTATCATACCTTCACCCAAGCCAAAGTTACAAGCTTAATAAAGTCCTACTTGATCCTTGGTGTTGTGCATGTCTACATTAGTGGAGAGTGACTTGAAAAGCAAGCCTATGGAGTTCATTTATAAACACATCTTCAATATTAAATATGATTCATTTTTATGCATAAACTCATCCGGGTGTCAAGTGATTAGGTGAGAATGGCTCTACACACACACACTTGAGGAATTGAAGTGAAGCGAAACTAATCTTTGAGATAAATTCTTGATCAAGTGCATTATTTTGAAGTTTTCCTTGGGTTATAATTAAGTACAATCTTTGAGGCCTATTTGCAAGTTGAAGCATTTGTGTGTGTTTTAATTTTTCTTTGATTCTGTTTCGTTTTATTTTTGTTTCGTATCATTTTAGTTGCTCGAGGACTAGCAAAGTCTAAGTGTGGGGGAATTTGATAGGTGTCTATTATGTATTACTTTTATATCAATTCGTCCATGTTTCTTTGCTATATTCCTTGGTATTTTTATGTTTTTATGTGGTTTTGATGTTTAATAGAGTTTTGGAGGTAACATTGCACTAAAAATGAAGTTAAAAACTCATTCACCTCTGTAGGAGGAGATTCTGTAGGCCATCCAATTGATCAGGTTTTATATCTCTTTGCCATCTGTCTCATTTGCTTTGTTGTTTGTTTTTTACTTTCGTTTGCTCTTGTGTTTTTATTTCTTTTATGTGTCTCTATTTTCTTTTCTTTTCTTTTCTTTTCTTGTGGTTAATTTGATTATTCCGTGCTTCGAGTTCAGTTGTGCAACAGCTTGAGGAAACATTCAAACGGGAGTTGAAGCCATTGTTCGAAGGTTTGAAACGTGCATATCTGGGAGAAGAAAAAACTCAATCGCATTATCGGTAATATCTCTCCTTTTCTTCTCTTCAATGGATGCCGATATCTTTCTGTCGAACCTTAGTAAATATTTTCCTTCACTTCCTCAAAATGCTGTGTTTAAAATTTATAAAGTACGGATGACTAGACTTTGGGCGTTGATGCTCCTAAATGTGCCTGCGGATATCCGATGGCTTATCGACGCCAAGGTGAGATTGTCCGGTGAGCCGGACATTAATCTCGCAAAATACATGCCTGGTCTAGGAAAGAGATACTACGCCAAGAGTCGAAGAGCGAAAAGGTTACAAGTATGTTATAAATGTGCTAGATGGAATTGTAACCAGACTTGTCGTTCATTAGGTTTTATGTCCAGAAATAGAGAAGATAAACTGTCATTTATTAAGAATGGTCTGAGTAATGAGTCGCTGGATAATGTTTAATTAACTCTTGAGTCACATTCTTGTGGACTTGTTCAGCGTGAATTGCTTAATCTATGGACACAATTTCGTGATGAAATGCAGTGTTATAGTCTAGGGAATCTGACTAAAAACGACCCTGTTTGCCAGTTTATAAGAAAACTGGATGGGAAGCAAATCCCCGACTCATAGAAGGCGTTTCAGCCGTTACTGGACGTAAAACCAGAGGAAGAAGTGAGCCACAATCACAACTACTTGTATATTTGAATGTGTGTTGTTGTTGTCGAATTTTATTTTCTTCTTGTTTCGTTTGATCTGATTATCATGTTGTTTTTGTGTTGTTGTTGTTTGTTGATTTTGTTTGTTTAATTTCAAGTTTTCTTTTTGACAAACCATATTACTACCCCATGTCGTAAGCACACGTGGAGACAAGTGTGGGGTTTTTGTCAACCCCCGCCGAAAGTGTATCTCCATTTTCCATGCTTCACGTGGGAGACAAGTGTGTAGGTTTTGTCAAACCTCGCCGAAAGCATATCTCATTTTTTCAAAGTTTGGGGCGATAAATCTGCATCGAGCAACCCCCACCGAAATTATGTCCCCATGTGTCAAATTTGAGAGTTTTACGTGTGTATATATTCCATTTTACATATTCTCAACGTCCTTTTAATAAACCCCTGTCCTTTCACTTGATCGCATAATACCTAACGTACATCATTTTCTTACACAAGATTAGAGCACTTGTAGAAATGGAGAAAACACCAATTCGGCGATTCCGCAATATATGCGTATTTTGCGGATCGCCATTTGGTAAAGATGGAGAGTTTACCACAGCAGCTCTTGATCTTGGTAGGACATTAGCTGCGAGGGGTATTCATTTGATTTATGGAGGGGGTAGTCTTGGGTTAATGGGGTGTATGTCGACAGCTGCATCCTTAGGAGGAAGCAAAGTTCTCGGCATTATCCCTAAACCATTAACTGTACGAGATATCGTAGGCAACACCATGGGAGAAGAGTTACAGGTTTCTAGTATGCATGAGCGTATTGCACAACTGCAGGGGAGTTAATTGACAAATTACAAGCATTCGTCTATTCGCCTGATCCAATAATATCTCGGATAGATTGGTTTGGAGAAGGCAATAAGAGGCGTAAACTGGATTTAACGCTCCATCTGTAATCTCTATCTGCTGGTTTGCTTCATTTTCGTTTGCTTTCTCTTTATTGTGTTTATTTGAGTTTTTTTTTTTATGTCATTTCTTTTGAGTTCTTTTTCAGGTTGTTTCTTTCACCGCAGGTAATATTTTCTAATCTTTGCTTTTAGAGTGGTGGCTTAAAAAGTTTAAGTTCTCTTGAAACGCATTCTAGATCTCTTCAATCCATAGTGGCTGAATAAGGAGGCTAATTTCTAAACTTTTAGACCCATTCTAACTGACTTGTTTTTGTTTGCTGACTTGTTGGACTTTGTTATTTCATGAGTAGGTTTAATTTTATGTAATTTAGAGTTGTTATGTATTTTTGTGTCTTTACCAGTTCTGACTAAAAAAAAATTGTGGAAAAATCTGAGAATGGCAGAATATGGGGTTTCCTTAACTCTTGAAACGCATTCTCTCTAAATAAGTCTGTAGTTTGTTTATTTCATGTGTTTGAAGTGTCTTGTTTCTTGTTTTGTTCTTTCATAATAAAGGTATATAGGCTGGAAACCTTAAGTCTGCGGGCTACTGGTCCTAAGGATTGTTGAAATATACAATCTTGACTCAGGTGTAACAACGTCACGTACCTATTTTCTTGCATTTTGTGGGTCGATGATAAGATAATGATTGAATTAAGAATAACTCTTGGAAAATGATAAATGATGCATGGATCTGTGTGCTTGAAATGTTTATTGTTTTTCGCTTTGCTTTTGATTCCTTGCGCAACATTGAGCACTGAGCTATTATCACTGAGTTATTTGTTCACTTAGAGAAAGGTTATGTAATTTAAATGTTTCTTCAGATTTCAATGAATTCTAGAACTTGTTTGATGGTCACTCGAGGCGAAATCCTAGACTGTGCAACATTAGGGAAATGATTTAGGCCATCTTTTTACCCCTTTGAGCCTCTGTAAGCCTTTTTCTTTGTTAACTCACTAAAAGATTTCCTAACCTCAAATGAATTTGTTCCAAACAGTTTATCCCTTACCTATAAGCATGTAGATCATTCACAATTAAATTTTGAGCTATGTTCTGGTTTTGGGAAGTTAGAGGAGGTTGGGATGTGTCATGAGCAATGCAAGTGAGTTCTTTTGTGTTTAAAAAAAAACGAAAAAAAAAAAAGAAAAAAGCCAATCTGTACTTATTGTCCACATACTTATACATTGGGGACAATGTGTTGTTTAAGTGTGGGGGAGGGGAAATGTAATAAAAAAAGAAAAAAAAGATTGAGTGTTCTAAATAAGTTTGGGGGAGTAACTTGGTGAATTGAAACAAAGTTGTGTTATAGGGTTGAGCTCTACATAGTCTTGAATGATTTATGTGTTTGTGGGTGATTTGAGCCAAATTATTATCTTTTATCATACCTTCACCCAAGCCAAACGTTACAAGCTTAATAAAGTCCTACTTGATCCTTGGTGTTGTGCTTGTCTATATTAGTGGAGAGTGACTTGAAAAGCAGGCCTATGGAGTTCATTTATACACACATCTTCAATATTAAATATGATTCATTTTTATGCATAAACTCATCCGGTTTACAAGTGATTAGGTGAGAATGGCTCTACACACACACACTTGAGGAATTGAAATGAAGCGAAACTAATCTTTGAGATAAAATTCTTGATCAAGTGCATTATTTTGAAGTTTTCCTTGGGTTATAATTAAGTACAATCCTTGAGGCCTATTTGCAAGATGAAGCATTTGTGTGTTTTAATTTTTTTGTTGATTCTGTTTCGGTTTAGTTTTATTTCATATTGTAGTAGTTGCTCGAGGACTATCAAAGTCTAAGTGTGGGGGAATTTGATAAGTGTCTATTTATATATCATTTTCATATCAATTCGTCCATGTTTCTTTGCTATATTACTTGGTATTTTTATGTTTTTGTGTGGTTTTGATGTTTGTAGGAGTTTTGAAGCAACTTGCACAAAAATGGGGTAAAACCCTTCATTTTCACCTCTGCTAGTCAACCATCTTCTCGGATTTAATTGTATTGATATACAATGAACCCGATGACATATTATATACTGTTGTAAAGCTCTCGAAGTCTATTTTCTGGAGAAATTTACGGTTTATAAATCCATTCAGTGTACCAAAAGTTGTAATCAAAACAGTGTGAGATGTATAGAAATATAATTCCACAATCACTGTAGCATGTATAATACGGGGCACTGTAGCAAGTCACTGTAGCAGAGTATTTAAACACATTTAGGGTTTTATTTTCATAACTTGGAGAGGGGAGAACATGGTGGAGGCTAAAGCTCTGGAATTCTTTCATCTCTTGGAGTTCTTGAAGGAGAAAGGAAGCTTGGAAAGAGGAAGAACTACAATCCAAAGAGAATTACATCAATTTGCTAAGTTTTTCCCTTCCCTTTCATTTTCTGGAATGTCTCCATGTTGTATTGTATTTACCACGTTCTTAAACATGTGTAACTGAATCTGAATTGGTTGAGGGTGATTTCAAAGCCACTGATATGGTTTTTGTAAGTTGATTGTGTAAGAAGTTGTTATTCAATTCTCTAATTGAAAAAAAAATTTACGTGTATTTTACGATATCTAATGATCCCCACCTATGATTACTTGCTGGATTGTATTTCAAATGGCCAATTGAATATAATCTGGTTGTTGTCTATTGCTAGACTAGAAATCTTGATTCGTAATTGTCTGAAATTTCTAATATTTAGTAGCAAAAATTGTGATCAGAGATGGCCAATTTTGGAGGAATAAACCTAAGTTAAATAATTCCGAGCGTGTGTTAGGCTTAGATCAACCTATCTTTTTTATCGTAATGCTTTCATTGAATTAAACTTAGAGAGCTTGTTCTAGGTTGTTTAATGGTTAGAGATTAAATAAAGAGCTTGTTTTATTTAACACAAAGTAAGGAAAGATTGGGATAACAGAGCTTATTGTTATCTACGGTTGATAATTTCAATGGTGTAATGGAGACAATTCTGTGATTAATTCGCAAACCAGTATCTTGTGGTAGAGAATAATCCCTTAACCAGAGTGTCTTTCACTTATGTACTTTTTTCCCCCCCATTGATTTAATTGCATTATCGTTATCTCATTTGCTTTCTATTGGGTTTAGTACTCAATCAACAAAACCCCCCATTTATTCTGTTTTCACTTTCGAATAACAAATTTAATTAGAATTAATCCTTGTGGGAATGATATCTTACTCATCAATTTATTACTTGTGCGACTAGTATACTTGCTAGTTTCGAACGCATCAGTCACCCAAAATCATATTAATCTTTTACCATTAACTCCTTATGTGTTCAATTCTAACTGTAACTTTTTTTTGGTAACAACACTAAGAATATTAGATTCCATTATATTCTTGTGAAGGAGTGAAGAGTGATAAGTTATAAAATCAAATTAAATGTCTAATGATGAAGGTGAAACCTTACAATGACATAAGTGGGTACATTGATGTACATAACATAGGTATGTATAAATTAGTTATTTGATAAATTTTTTACTTTTTCTTTTTAACATTTTCTAAAGCAAAGTATGTAATGCTAATAGACCAGGCAAATTCTATATGATCTATTAACATGACACAAGCCCATTGGATAAAAACGTGTTTTGGATTGGATCGTTAATAGGTTAACATAATAAAACCCATTTGATATTGGAATGTGTTTGGGTTTATCCTATAAAAAATCATTTAACTCGTTTAACTCATTAATATTAAAGATTATTTAGTAAATGTATTTATGATACATAAAAAATATATTAAAATATAATAAATTATTACAAATACTACTTTATAACTATTTTTAACCTAATTAAAACTATTCTAATACAATTATGTCATTTGTTAGGCCACACAATCACGCTTCATGCAATACAGAAGGATAGTCATTTGTTTAGCCGCAAAACCATACAAGACAAGTATGAGCTCCCTTATACTTGTTTTAATGTTCTCTGATTATAATTATTGATCTTTTTAATTCTTTAACAATTTGTATGCTTAGAAAACAATATCTCAATTACTAAACAATAAAATAAAGTATAAAAGCTTTTTCATTAGGTCTTGTTTGTACGAAATTCTTTATGTGTGTTTTGTGGAATTAAGTGGAAGACATGTGACTGAGATTCTTTTCCTCAATTAATATTCCTCTTTTGTGACTTAAAGGGAATATATTAAATTTTTGTAGCCTAGTAGTTTTTCATTTGTTTATTGAAATCAACTGTGTGATAAATAAGTGAAATTAATTAGTAGGTCATGGATGCTTTTTAGCCAAAACTATCATGCAAAATGGTTTAACACTAAAGTTGCGGAGGTCGTTAATCATTATTATAACAAGCTTATTCAAAAAGAAATCAATGCAAAGATTCTCTTATGGCATTGACTATTTCATAATTGTTTTTTATATATATAATCTAGATTATCTTATGGTTATTAAATTTCATCGATACTTCTTGACCTCTGATTTAGACTTTGACAATTGAGTAATGAAAGTGACCACTTAGAGGTGGTAGATTCCAAGTATTTTTCTAAGTAAAGACGAGAGTTATGATAAGAATCAGTTTATATTTTTGTTAAGCTTATCAATTGGTCAACTTCTATTAATTAATTTTTTATTCTTTATATAACTTTAAAATTTTTTATTTTAATGTTTCATATCAACTCATGTTTCACACTTTTTTTAAACTTATTTTCAGATGGATTTTGCAAACATAAGCACAAATTTAGTTGAATCAAACGTATTAGTTGACATTACTATAAATAGAAAAGAAACTACAGAGACAACTGATGTAAAAAAAAGGGCACAAAAGTGCAAGACAAAGAGAAAAGTAAACGCAAATTAAGATCACATGCTTCAACCATGCTTAAGGTTATACCTAGAACCGAAGGTCTAAACACATGCCAAATGTAAGATATGTGGGTTGGAATATAAGTACAATAGTCATCATGAGACAGGTAATATGTTAAATCACCTTGAAACTTGTCATTGGAAGCAATATCATGACATAGAACAATTATTTTTATCAAAATCACAACCTCAAAACACTTTTTCATTGCATTCTCAAAAAATTTGAGTTACAGATATTTCATGATTTATTGATTGGAGCACTTATTAAGCATGATTTGCCTTTTCATTTTGTTCAGTATGAGGGCATTAGGACTATATTTGAATATATTTCTCCTAATATCAAGTTACCCTGTAGGAATACTGCCAAAGCAAGTGTGTTGAGGATGTTTCAAAATGAAAAGTTTAAACTTCAAAACTTGCTAAATTCAAATCCAGGGCGGATATGTTGGACATCTAATTTGTGGACTTCTATATCAATTGATGGTTGCCTTCCTTTAACAACCCACTTTGTTGATCATGATTAGAATTTGCGTAAAAAGATTTTGAACTTTTGTCATATGCCCCGTTCATACACCACTATTACATTATCAGATAGAATCAATACACTGTTAGGTGCATCAGGGATTCAAAAGAAGTTGTTTTCTATTATTTTGGATAATGCCTCTATCAATGATTGTTTTGTTGGTATTTTGAAAAATCAATTGAATTTTAAAGGTCTAATCTTGATGAATAGTCAATTCTTTCATGTTTGTTGTTGATCTCACATATTAAACTCGATAGTCCAAGATAGTCTGAAAGAAATTGATGCATCGATTGTGAAGATTAAGGAATGCATCAAATATATGAAATGTTCACCATCAAGAAAACATAAATTCCATGATTGTATTGCACAAGTTAAGACAATGGGTAGTGCAAGAGGCTTGAGAGAAGATGTTGCAGCTAGCTGGAATTTAACCTATTTTATGCTCACTTTTTTATCGTCGTGCTTTTATTAATTTGGGGTTGATTGATTCTCACTTTAATTGTTGTCCTTCGTTAGAGGAGTGGGATAAATTAGGAAAGATTTTTCAATTTTTGGGATATTTTTATGAAATTACTTATTTATTTTTGGGAATAAAATATCCCACATCAAACTTATTCTTTCCTAAGGTATTTTTTGTTTGAAATATATTATTAATCCACCAAATAACACATACTTAATCAATATTACTTTAAATATATTAAAGAAACAAATGACAAATATAAAGACTATAAAAGCAAGTTAGAAAAATCTTGTCTGTGCTATGAGAGGCATGCGTAAAGCGTTGTCCTAATGCCAAAGAGTCCTCCCCTTCGTGCGGATGAAAGATGGTCCTCAAGGGCTCCAAGATACAATCCAATAACCTTAGTCACTCTCCTCGATAAGCATGATCATCGAAAGAATATGATCCAGTCTTAAAAGTCGTAGTTGCAAAATTGTAGAATTTTGAAATTGAAAATGGAGGAGTGATGGCTTTGATGACAAGTCTCTAAACTTGAACCTAAAGACCTTCTTAGTCCTAGACTTTGTAACCTATATAATTAATAGTGTAACTCCTATACCATAATGTGCCTAATAAATTATTTAACTTATAAATGAAATTAAATTTTGTAACTCATGCAATGAATTTTTTAACTCATACACAATTAAGATTTTGTAACTCATGAATTGAAAACCTTTTTATTCCAATAATCCCCCACAAAAAGGTTTGAAATTTAAAAAAAAATTAATTTTGCAACCTTATATTATGCAATCGATGTAGGTGTCTTTCGAGCTTGAACCTACACTTAGTGTTGATAGCATCTATTTGAGATACCTGAGTGAACTATGTCTTGAACTCGGTTCCTTGACCAAACTTTTCAAACTATCACACGCATAATATTGACAAAGACTTGGTTTTTGCAGGTTAGCACTATTAAAGGTCATATGCTCAATCTTGATTCTCGTGAGAGTTCTTAGAAAATAGCTCAATCTTCACGGTCACGGCCTCACAATGACTCTTACCTAGATAAGTCCTCCAGAGGTATATGTGACCTATACCTTGCAAGAGAATGCTTGCCTTGGACTTATTCAAGGTAAATATACCTTTCCTTAATATCATCTATGAAGCACTTTTGTCTTAGGGATGAGCTAGAGTATATCTTCTTAAAGATATCTCTATAATAATAGTGTTTAACAAGCCATGCAATAGGAATAATTTCTACCCATTGAACCTCTTTCATGGGATCTTCATTCACAGAGGTCGGATTATCTCCCTATATGACTCTCTTATGAGCTTAGGCCCATTGCCGTCGATAATTCTTTAGTAGCTTTCAAGGAAAGTTCTTTAGTTAACTGATCAGTAATATTTAACTCAGACTTAATATACTCCAAAGTTACAACGGCATTGCTTAAAAGACTTCTCATAAACTTTTATCTCACTCTTATATGTCTGTTTATCTTTTTGTTGGTGTGAGTTTGCTTCACCAAATCTATAACTTCTTTACAATCACAATGCATAGGAATAGACGATATATTTCTAACCACTAAAGGCATTTCCATGAAAAGACTCTTGATCCATTCAGCTTCTTTACAAGTAGTGTCTAAAGCTATAAATTCAGACTTCATAGTACTTTTAGAAATCAATGTTTGTTTCTTCGAACCCCAAGATATAGCTACTCCTCCTAAAAGAAATATATAACCACTTGTGGATTTAATATATGTATTGTCTATAATCCAATTAGCATCACTATATCATTCGATAACATTTGAAAATCCTTTATAGCATAAAGAGTAATCAATTGTTCCCTTAAGATATTTAAACACTATTTCTAAAGCAAGCCAATGCTGCTCAATAGGATTATGAGTATATCTACTAAGTCTATCCACTGTATATGATATATCAGGCCTAGTTTTGTTTGTCATGTATAACAAAGATCCTATAATTTGAGAATACCTTAATTGAGACACTGGCTCCCCTTGATTATTCTTTAACTCAACCTTAGGATCATAAGGAGTAAATACCGACTTAGAATCAAAGTATCCAAACTTCTTTAACATTTTCTCAATGGAATTTTTTTGATCTAGAGTAATACCCTTAGAAGTCTTCTTTATTCTCATGCCTAGAATCACATTTGCTTTACCCAAATCTTTCATATCAAAGTTTCTAGACAAATAGGATTTTACATAATTTATTATCTCCAAGTTCAATCCAAAAATCAAAATATCATTTACATACAAACTCAAAATAACATGTGCTCCATTAATCTCCTTATAATATACACACTTATCATGTTCATTAATCATAAATCCATTACTTAAAACTACTTCATCAAACTTCTCATGCCATTGTTTTGGAGCTTGCTTTAGACCATAAAGAGACTTAAATAACCTACAAACTTTGTATTCTTGTTCTTTCACTATAAAACCTTCAGGTTGTTTCATATAAATTTTTTCATCTAAATCTCCATTAAAAAAAAAAAGCGATCTTTACATCCATTTGATGAATAACTAAATTATGTATAGATGCTAAAGCTATCAAAATCCTAATTGTTATAATACTAGAAACTGGTGAGTAAGTATCAAAATAGTCTGTTCCTTCTCTTTGTGTAAATCATTTTGCTACTAGCCTTGCCTTATACTTATCTGTAGAATCATCCAATTTCAACTTCTTTCTAAAGACTCATTTACAATCTATTGCTTTGCTCCCAGGTGGAAGATCAACTAAAACCCAAGTGTTGTTTTGAATTATAGATTCAAATTCACTATTTATAGCTTCCTTCCAAAAAGATGCATCAATGGAAGTTACAGCTTCTTTATAAGAACTAGGATCTCCTTCCACCAAGTAAGTATAAAATTCTTCTCCAAAATTCTTTGATTTTCTAGGTCTTTTACCCCTCCTAGGTTCAACTTGTGATTCATCAACTGAAAAATTAGTAAGTGTTTTCTCATTATCAATTGAAGTAGATGGACCATAAATGGTTTTTTGAATCTAGTTCTGAAAGGAAAAAAAATCTTCATAATAAGTAGCTTCTCTAGCTTTTATGATTATGTTATTAGATATTCCACTAATTTCAGAATTTATAACTAAAAATCTATTTGCACTACTATTTTGGGCATATCCAATAGAAACTGCATCTATTGTTTTTTGTCCTATTTACTTTCTCTTAGGCTCAGGTATACCAACCTGAGCTAAACACCCCCACCTTTAAGGATTTTAAGATTAGGAACTCTTCTTTTTCAAATTTCATAAGGAGTTTTCTCTAAGTCCTTAATCGTTTTTCTATTCAATATAAAAATGCGGATAATATTGCTTCCTTCCATAAATTCTTTCGAAACCAAAACTTAACAATATAGAATTTACCATATCCATCAAAGTTCTATTCTTCCTCTCAACAACCCTATTAGATTGTGGTGAATAAGGTGAAGCTAAGTCATGAATAATACCATTCTCTTCACAAAAAGTACTTAAAACACTTAAAGTATACTCACCTCCTCTATTAGATCTAAGCTTCTTAATTCTTTTATCTAATTGATTTTTTACCTCAGTTTTGTATATTTTAAATTCATCGAATACCTCATCCTTAGTTTTAATCAAGTATGCATAACAGTACTTAGAACAATCATTAATAAATGTTACCAAGTATCTATTTCCTCCTCTAGGAGGTGATCGATTAGAATCACAAACATCACTATGTATAAGTTCTAAAACTTGAGTTGTCCTCTCAGCTGACTTATAAGACTTCCTAGGTTGTTTAGCTTGAATATGAATCTCACATTTGTGTTTAAAATCAGTTATAGCTTTACGCACTACGTCAAGATCCATCATTCTTTTGATTTTCTTTAAAGATACATGTCTAAGTCTCCCATGCCAAATATTAGAAGTTTCAATATTAAAAACTTTGAAAACTTTATTAGATCTTGAAAATTATTCAACTTAAATAAACCATCACAAACATAACCTTTACCCACAAATACATTATTTTTAGAGATTACAACTCTATTGGACTCTAAAACAATTTTGTATCCTTGTTGAACTAAAGAAGACCTACTAACAAGATTTCTTCTCACTTCAGGAACATAACGCACTTCCTTGAGAATTAAAGTCTTTCCAGAGGTCATCTTCAATTCAATATCTCCAATCCCAAGTACTTGTGCGGTAGTATTATTGCCTAGGGTCACACTTCCTCCACTTGAGTTCTGATAATTTTTAAAATAACTTATATCAGAACAAACATGAATATTCGCGCCTGAATCTAACCACCATTCATTATTTTCATAAGTAAAATTGACACTCAAAGAATTAGAATTATTATACCTAATGAGAGGTTCATTTGGTTCACTTGGACTTCTTTCTTCCAAGACATGTACTTGATCCTTTTGATCTTTATGATGTTGCTTGGGCTTATGTTTGTAGGCTTCTGTCTTTTTGTAAAAACAATCCTTTGCCACATGATTAGACCTTCCACAAACATAGCAAATCCTATCTCCTTTGCCTTTAGAATTCTTAGACCTATTATGTTGATTATTCTTATTCTTAAAGCTCCTTCTCCTAGGTTGAAAACCATTTCTCTTATTGTTCTTGAAATTCCTTGTGTTTTCAACTAAGTTTACTTTAGTACTTTCAATTTGATTAATAGTACCAACTCTGTTATTTTCTTCAATTGTAAGTGAGTTAATCACTTGTGTCATGGAAAGAGTTCCTTGTCTATGTTTTAAAGATTTGGAAAAATCAGACCAACTAGAAGGTAACTTTTCTATTAAACATGACACCTTAAAATCTTCACTAAGAGTCGTACCATTTTTCTCAACTCTTCTCAAAAGTTCTTGGAACTCATGAATTTGATCTCTAATAGGCTTAGAATCTATCATTTTATAAAGATTAAAATTTGAAATAGCAAATCTATCTAGACTAGTGTCTTCTATCCCATAAACGGCTTCAAGAGTGTTCCACAATTCTAAGGCATTTTTGGTAGTTTCATAAACATCATAGAGATGATCTAATAAAGCACTTAATATTCTATTGTGACAATGATAATCTATCTCCTCTTTTGACATTTGAGTTGTGGAAGTAGAAGTGGAACTAGAGGCTTCTTGGGTTAGATGTATTGCTAGGTTGACTAGATGGTTCACTAGGTTGACTAGTTGGTTCAATAGCGAAATTAAACCTAGAACAGTGAGCCAATATCTCAATTGTCTTTGCCATCTCCTAAAATTTTGTCCATTAAATTTTTCAGGTTTTACACTATTTGCTTCCTCAATCTTATTCATTTTCTTTGTACTAAAATATCTAAAAGCAAAGGTAATAACAAATATAAATCTGTGCACAATATATAAAATAAATGTAAACAAATTATTCAATATGCAATTAATAAAATTTAAAACTAATTAAACAATTAGTAGACACTTAAGAAAAATATGTAACCGATAATTAAATTAAATAACTATTTTAAATTTGAAAGCAATAAAACTATTTAGAATTTTTAAACTAATAAATTAATAAAAGTTATAACAACTTTAGTACCATAAATATTTTAGAGTTGCAACAGGAACTTAAATATTTAAGATAAAAGTAATGTAACTTTCAATTTTATAAATAAAATTTAATGCATTCAAAGTTATTTTAGAGTTGTAATGGAAACTTAAATATTTACGAAACAAAATGTAACCTTCAGTTTTATAAATAAAATTTAATGTATTAAAAATTTCAAACTTTGTCTAAATAATACATTATTCTATTGCAAGCACAACTTCAAGTTGTAAATGAATTTAAAAAAAAAAACTTTAAGAAATAATTATGATATGTAGAACAATATTTTCTAATTCACCTTACAATAATATATATATATATATATATATTTTTTATATAAAACTAAGCAATGATTTATTAATTAAATATTATATTATAATAAATACACACACAATTATATAATTAGAATAAACAAATTAAAATTTATCAAATATATATGAATATCAAAACAAACAAGTGAGTAATCTTTGGCTTTAGATTGTTAGAAATATATTATTAATCCATCAAATAACACATACACAATCAATATTACTTTAAATATTTTAAAGAAACAAATAACAAAATAGATAACAAATATAAAAACTATAGAAGCAAGTTAGACAAATATGGCATGTGCTATGGGAGGCATGCGTAAAGCATTGTCCTAAAACCAAAGAGTCCTCCCCTTTGTGAGGGTGAAAGACGGTCATCAAGGGCTCCAAGATACAACTCAATAGCCTCAGCCACTCTCCTCGATGAGTACGATCATCGGAAGAACAGGAACCAGTCCTAAAAGTGGTAGTTGTAAAATTGTAGAATTTTGAAATTGAAAATGGAGAAGTGATGGCTTTGATGACAAGTCTCTAAAATTGAACCTAAAAACGTCCTTATATACTAGTATCCAAGACTTTGTAATCTATATAATTAATAGTGTAACTCCTATACCATAATGGGCCTAATAAATTATTTAACTTATAAATGAAATCAAATTTTGTAACTCATACACAATTAAGATCTTGTAACTCATGAATTTAAAATCTTTTTATTCCAACATTTTTAGTTCAACATAATATTAAGGCATACATTGATAGTAATGATAGTTTCTTAAGGAAAATGAGAACTCAAATGAACTTGAAGTTTGAAAAATATTGGTCTCATTATAGTATTATTCTAGCAATTGTTTTAATTCTTGATCTTCGTTACAAGCTATATTTATATTTGTTGAATGGTCTTACTCAAAGCTTCATGGTCAGAATTCTTGTGCGTTTCTACATGTTCATGAGACATTGTTATCTCTTTTCAATAAATACATGGAGAACTTATCACATGTTGTAGACCTAAGTAATTCATTGAAAGACACTCCTACACAGACTGAAAATGGTGACACTATTTTTGAGGTAAATCAAAACTCTATTAATTTTCTTTTAATATATATATAAGAATGTATTTGAATTTATTATAATGGTAATATTAAATTAATTGATATTTTGTAGGACTTTGATGTTAGTTATAAAGAAGGTTTTGTTTCAAAGTGAACTTCATAACTATCTTAGTGAAGAAAGGCTTAATAGGAAGCATAAGTTAAATGTTTTAACTTGGTGGAAAGCAAAGCAACTTTGTTATCCTATACTTCTCAATTGGTTCGTGATGTTATAATAATTCTAGTTTCTATTGTTGCATCCGAATTAGCATTTGGTATTGGTTGTCGAGTATTAAATCAATTCATAGTTCATTATTACCAAAAATTGTTCAAGCTTTGGTACGTACTTAACATTGGCTTTCTAGACAAAAAGGTAAACCATATATATTTTATGCTAATATTATGATTTCCTTATAAATTGATTATATACATTTGTAATTTTTTTATTTCTGATTTTTTATTTAATTTATGAATTTTCATAGAGAAAGACGAAACTAACTTGGAAGAGCTCACAAAAGATGCCTTCAATTTAAAATCTGAGGCTAATAAAGCATCGTAAAACTCAATTGTTGTTGTTGATGATTAATAGGAGGTATTAACTATCATAATTACAAATTGTAAAGTTATTATGTTGTTTCTTAGGTGTGCACAAGTATGATATTTTGATAGGGAATACAACGAAGAAATCTATAGAATGTTCTATTTCATTTTCAGAGATTTTTCAATAATTAGATTTTTTAATTGTGTGTCTTATATATGATTTAGATAGACTTTTGAATGATGTTGGATATAAAATTTTGTTTATATTTTTGTATTATATAATTTAGTTATTTCAATAGATTTCAAAGTATTTGTTAGATATTGAATTTATAAGCTATTATTTATGTTTTATATTTAGAATTTTTACATATCGTGTGGCACATATTATTGATTAACTTAAAAATTTAAAAAAAAAGTTAAATAGGTGGGATTCGAATAATACATTAGGTTAATAGTGAGGTTTAGGTTTTTAAATTTAAATCTAACAAATTATTAGATCGTATTCGAATTCATATAATTTAATACAATACTGAATAAAAAATAACACAAAACTCTGTTAACATGATCCGTCAGGTGTAAAATACTAAGGCAGAGGATAATTAGCTTCAGCCCCTTAAATAATTAATTATTTGATAAGTTCAATATCCGGTGACCCCTAAAAGCAAGCATTCATGAAGCCCGCAGGCCGGGGGCGGAGTCACACAGAGAGATGGAAACAGCAACAGCAACAGGAAAGCTGGTAGTGGAGAAAGTGGGAGGGAAATCAACAGTCACGAGATGCTTCTCTAAGTATCCTCTCAAATTCATCATACCCAATAAGGTTCCTTCTTCTTCCTTTTATATATATATATATATATATATATATATATATATATATATATTTATTTGTAGTATTCTCTTCTGTTGATTGATGAAGAATTATATATTCTTGTCTTAGGTGGGTTCTTCAGAAACCGATGCTACTTGGGTTTACACTATCACTTATGGTGGTGGGATTGTTTCTGTATGTTATGTTCTATCTCTTATTTATTTTATCTTTGTTTTCGGTAACTTAGATTTTTGTTATTAGGGGGATTCTATTTCATGTGAGCTTAGCATAGGAGATGCCTGCACTCTTGCTTTAACCACCCAAGCTTCCACAAAAGTCTACAAGTCCCTGGGGTCCAAGTCTTCTGACCAAATCTTGGAGGTAATATCTCTGCTTTTTAAGTAAAACTGCCTCTGGAAAAACCTTTACAATTGATTAGCTGCTTTATTAACAACTACTTACAACTGTTTTTCTCAAATAGAGAGTGCTTAAAATAATTAATAACTTTAAACTTTCTTCATCAAGCACTTCTGCTGCCTACTATTAAATTGACAACGGGGGGTCTTAACTATTTGAAAGCATCTTTAATGGTGTCAAAAGCTCTCCAATGCCCATTATATTTCATTTTATTTCAATCTTTATTATGACAATGCTGAGTCTTCAAATGGTGTTAAATCATGTTTTTGGCTCAGTTATATTGATTGTTATGTCTGTTTAGTGAATTGATCTCTAAGAACAAGACTTGTCACTATACTAAAGCTTCAATGGTTGCTGATGCAATCAATAAAACATGTTTATGGCATTAAACAGTTTCATAATTTATGAATTTTTACTTTTTCAGTATTAGTGTGGCGAATGGCTTCAAGTGACAATTGATAATCATTTCCATGCAGTAGGCAAGAATTGGGAGTGACGCCCTTTTAGCTGTGATTCCTGATCCAGTGACATGTTTCTCCACAGCAAGATATTCTCAGAAGCAAATCTTCAGAGTGGTTTCAGACTCGAATTTGGTTATTGTTGATTGGATTACCAGTGGACGACATGAAAGTGGGGAGAAATGGGATTTTGACCTTTATAAGAGCACCAACCACATATTCTCAGAAGGCAACCAGCCTTTGTTTCTTGATACGGTAACCTTTTTTTTTCTGTTGGTTTCCTCACAATTTTGTCCTCAGCCATCAACCCATTTTGCAACTTAAATCAGTTCCACATTCAATTGATAAATGTACTATGCATTTCTTGAGTCTATTGATATAAAGCAATTACTTGTATGTTGAACTGGAAAATTGAATCTTTATTAATAACACGGAGGAAGTTATACAACTCGAGATGTATAAACTTTCTTTCATAGTTTTTGTAAAAAATTCTTTATTTTGTTAACCCTTTTGAACTTGACTATATACACAATGGTTATAATGGTATCAGTATCATTAATGCGGCAGCCATCCTCTGGTCTTATATTATTTTACTGAATGATAACAGTATTACTTATTGTTTTCAATATCTGAGAAGATCTAAACTTATTCGTACTTCCAAATTTTTCTGATGCTATTTAGTTTAAATTTACTGTAGCATACATGTGTTTGTTTAGTTAATTGCAAAGTCAAACAAAGACTTCATGTTTTATTAGCACTTATTATGGGCTATCTTCCTTTTTTTTTTTTTTTTTTTGTTTGTCCAATGTTAGTATTTCAAGAGAACTTTTTCTTCTTATTTGTCTTGTCACTCCAATGACTGCATTCTAAACTTGTTCCTTTACTCTGAAGTTTGGCTGAAATATGCATTGATGTCATTGTTGTCATAGAACTTTAAAATGTATTAAATTAGTCCAAGAGCGTGAATCATAACCAAAGTCTGAAAAATATATGAAGATATAAGGATAACTCAGGGTCACCTTAAGACTTTATATAATCTAGTATATCTAGTTGCTAGGCTAATGATATAATATGATCCAAATTGTTGTAATGGGGACATGATTTTAATTGATTAATATCTAAGTTAGGAACGGAATTTCCTTTGTTTTCTCCAATTTTCTTTTACTCCTTTCAGTTAAAGTTAAAAGAACTAAGAGGTGATGATTTATCATGAAGACTTTTTTTGTTTTTCAATATTCTTTTCAGTAATGCAGTGAGGTTTATAAATTTTAAAAGTGCACCTTCTCAATAAGAACAGTATAGAGCATATGCAAAAACACAAATTGCATAGCATGTACATGTTTTTGAAAATTCATGGAAAATTTTCAACCATTTTTAAATAAACATTGTCATTAGTTAGCTATATGCATTTGATGTCACAGACTCTCTTATTCTCTTGTTTCATTTCCTTGTCACAGTTGGTTAAGTGTTTTGTTACAGGTACAACTAGAACGAGGAGGCATTACCAGCATAGCAGAATGCATGCATGACTACCAAGTCATTGCAATGGTCGTACTCTTGGGGTAGATACTTTATCATTTACTACAACTTGTCTCCACTTTGACAATTGTATAACATTCCATTGTGATTTTCTTAGTTATTTATTCTGAAATGAAAGATCTTTCAATAAACTAATATATTCAGACATCGTGATTGCATCATCATAGACCGAAGCTGAAGCAAATTCAAAATCAAGTTCAAGAAAATGTGAAGAGGATGATGTCTGAGCAGTTATACGTTCCTTCCATTAGGCTGGGCCGCCATGCGAAAAAAACCTCTGGTTCTTCCAAACCAACTTTTCTAGCTTCTTGTAGTCCTTTTGGTCCTAAGGTATGTTTGTCACTCATCACATATAGCTGCCACAAGGCTGCTACTGTCGTTACCTGCAACCATACTCAACCCATCATCATTTGCTAGCTTCTTCACTAAATCTGCTGTCAGATTTTATCTTGCAACAGCAATTTAAGAAGTTAGATTTACCAATTTCATCTATCATGATTAGATTTGAAAATGTTTAGAAGCTCTGATTTTAATAGCTCCGGGGTTTGGGGTTTCAATGTGATTGGATCTTGTATGTTGAGCTCAGTTTCCGTAAAAGCTTTTGAGTGGTCGTGTTTTAGGCAATAATGAATTAGGAATGGCCAAGTCTCACCATCTAAGGCAGAGCCAGGATTATAATAAAGAGAGATGGGGAAAGGTTTTTAATGGTAGTTTATTGGTACATTTTTTCTTTAGCCATAGGCTCTTTTTAATCGGAAGCTGGAGGTGTCTACACAGGCTACTGATCCTCAGTTTTGCCTTTTTTCTTTTGAGCAATGGAGAAGTTACTGTTTCTAGTGTAAGATATTGATATAGTCCTCCTTTCCCTGCCTTTGTGTTTTGCTTGATGTGCTAAGAGTTTCTTTTATTTTATCAATTTTGCCCCTTCATGTTTTTTTTGGAAATTTTCTTATTTCTGAAGTGGTAAAATTTGAAGGATGACCTCAATTATTTGGATAACAATTGTCAAGTCATCATAGCAGACATATTTCAAGGTTCTGTTAAGTCAGGATATCGAGGTAAAAGCTTGCTTTGGTTCTTTGTTTCTGCAGGGAATAGGTACTGTTGTTAGAATATCTGCAATGACAGCTGAATCGGTGTACAGGTTCCTGCAGCATCAATTGGCGGCCATGGAGCCACTGCTTGGGGTATCACCATATTGTTGAACCTTCACAAGGACCATCTTTCCTCGATATAGCTACAGTAAGTACTTTATGATGAACTAGTCCCATTACTTTTACAAGGAATTATTATACTTCAGCTACTTCTTGCTAGAAATAATCACAAATAGTGCTTCAGATATCATACCAAGTAATTCCTTTAACGAGGCCCATCATAGCCCTAGCTGCCTTTTTAATGCTTTTGCATTATGTAACATTCAAATGCTCAAGTCTGCAAAATTTGCAGGAAGATGGAGGCAATTTCCTGATGACGGTCACACAAAATAGTTTTCTAGCGACGCTTCAGCTAATTTCTAGAGTGGAATCTTAGCAATGATTGGTGGTTATATCAATGGAGGGCTTTCGTGTAACTTAAGGTTTGAAAACCTCGCTAATTTTCAAGTGAAGTTCATTTCCAGAGGGCCAACCTGCAATAGCAGGAGCTAAGTTGAACTCAAGGATACTCTTTTTGTTTTTGTTTTTGTCTTTGTTTTTTTTTTTTTTTTTTTTTCATAGAGGCTCTGTTACAATAAGTTAACTGTTTATTTCCCAATCTTTCAAAGACCATTGGAGTTAGCTATTTAAAACTTAAAAATAAATCATCTTTTGTTTGTAGTGTTGTTACTTTTCTTATAGGCCTCCATATATGATGATTAATAGCTAGCAGTACTTTTATTCTTGTGCTCCATATGGAAGTAGCCCTTTTGATTTTTTCTTGAAGACAATAAATCGATGTAAGTGTTGACTAAGCTCGACAACGTCTTGATTAAATAAGATAATTTATGCCTAAGTGAAAAGGAACTGTGAGATCGGTGGGGAATATCACAAATTATTCTTCAGGTCTACTGAAATCCCTGTAGAAAATCAAGTTTTTTCTTTTTTTAGGCGTCAGCTCTATCTGGGTTGTTTGTGAGAAAAACAAATTTAGTATGGTGTGATGATTATGTTCAAGATCAAAATATTTAGTTTTACTTGAAGGATAAATAAAAGTTTGTGATATTATTGTATTAGAAAATGATATAAAATTGAGAACATTGACTATTTGTTTCAAGAATATCCAAACCATGGCCCAATAGAAAATATATAAAGCAAATTGGCATCAATGCATTATGCATGTGTTGATGTTGTATGATACTGCTCACAAAGCCATTGTTTCTAAAAGACCATTTAGCACTACAAGAACTGGGTTCATAGGATGATAAGCAAGCAATTACTTTATTCAAAGTGAAGTGAATCTATACTTACTCTTAACAAGTGTGTTTTGTGTCCATCAAAATCGAATCTTTTGTTGCTTTTAGAGAACATGAAAGTGTTTTTTTAGGGTAAATTTTGTTAACCTCCCCTCACTTTTGTTTGTTTGCTTTCTTCTCTAAAATATCATTTATGTACCTCACATATTTCTATTCTATATAGACTCTGTCTCTATCTCACACACACATACGGAGAGACACATGCACTCACTTATAAACAAAGGTTGGAGCAACATGGGGCACGTTCTAAGTTTTGCCTTTGCATAGAATTTAACAAAACAAAATGAAAATGTTTAGGTAGGAGAATATATGCATGCCGCGTGACTTCTCAGTCAAAATGTTGACCTCTTCTTGCTTGTTATTTTTAATTACTCATTTTTTTAGGTTCATTAAATAATGTCAATTAGCAAATGATTATAACAACCTTTGGTAATAAAGTAATCATTGATTGAATTGTTCCAAGACTTCAATTAGATCATCTCACATTCTCACTCTAGATGCAATAAGAATTCACAAACAACCAAAAGATTTTGTAGATCTTTGAAATCTAGGGGCAGCGTATGACTCCTATCTATGCAAGGTTCTTGTAATAGGTATATATATATATATATATTATTCACTTTCTGAGGGACTATCATACTATATAAAATTAAATTTAGTTAACACTGTATAATAAATAATAAGAGGTGATTTTTTGTCTAAAATATGAATATGCCTTAATATAAAAATATAAATAATATGTTTCTTTTTTTATTTTAATATCTGAATTAAAATATCTGAAAACTAATAGTTTTACATATATATCCCTATTTATATATATTATTTTCGCTTGTAATTTTATTTCAAATAGTATAAATATTTGTATAATAAATTTTATTTTGAATTTAATTTATTTAAATGTGTATAATTAGGTAAAGATGTTATTTTTTTCTCTAAAAGAATTTGATATATAAATAAACTAAATGACCGTAAAATAATTCTAAAAATATATAGAGAATCGTAACATAAAATTAGAAATAAATAATAATATTCTAAAATTAAAATATTAGGTTGTCTATAAATTAGTCATAAATGAATTTTATAAGGACATTTAAAAGAATTAGAAAAATAATAAATAATTTAGATATTTGCATTCAAATAAAAGCTAAAATTTTTAGCTTAAGTCTTAGGTAAAAAAATAAAAAATCATGAAATGATCTGATGTCAAAGAATAAGTTAAATCTAAACTTCAGACAAAAAAATAATCACCCCTTAACCCTTAGCTTAACCCGTTGGAGTAACTTATTTAGTCCATTTAATTTAAGACTGGTCATTATCAATGAGGACAACTCAATCTATTCCTATGCTTATGGGATTTTGCTTGTTGTACTCCTTTAAATAAAATTACATCATCAATTGCGCTGATATCTAATTGTATAAGATAAGATAGTTTAACGTTTGGCTTCTCCTCAGAATAATTTAAAAAAAAAAAGGTAACGAGATCTCATAATGCGGCCAATGCCGTAGTAAGAATGGAGAGTGACATGATGCTCAGCGCAAACAAAGTGAAAAGCTGCCACCCACTAGGATGTTTAAAGGGCTTTATGCTAATAAATAGGTCAAATTTCCAATGCATATAATAAATCTTTTGTACAAATACAATTATTTGTAACCTTTTCATATCAGCTTAAATTAACAGAAACGATTAGAAAGGGTGGCATGAATTCTTAAAATGGTAAGGGTTTGATTAAATAACATAATTTTCTGTTCCAATATTTTGTCAAAACCTAAGGGTAGTAAATGATTTTTTTTTATTTTTTTTAATTTTTAAGAGCTTTTTTGAGAACCAAGAAGAGTAAACAAACCAAATTTGCTAGGAAATGGGAATCTGTGAAAACGCCCATAGACTTTGAACAACAGTCTGCCAGTTTTCCAACGGGATAATTTTAATAAACCCCCTTTTCGCAATTTGAAAATACTTCTTCTTTTTAGACCACAAGTACTGAAAACGAATTGGCATTCCCACCACCAAGTTATATAATCTTAAAGGAAACTATCACTTATTTATGCCTTTAACATTTAGGTTAATGCCAATAAAATCTATTGTAATTTTAGAATATTATATATATATATATATATATACACATACATATAAAGATCTCTCACTTTTTAGAAGTTTTCTAGATAATAAAGCCTCAAGGATCATTTTTTTTCAATTAACATATCAAGATTAAAAGATATTTTTAAAATTTTATGAAAAAAAATTAAGTAAACAACTAGTTTTAAAGGCGCTATATTGAGAGAACAACATACCCCCAAAAAAAAAATGTTAACATGCGTGGCAAATGTTAAACATTATACATAGGCAAAGGTATGATTAGCATTCACAAAAAACTTAAGAGTACCTAAGTGATATTTGCCCTAATCTTACGGAGCAATGATACGATAGCAATAGTTAAGGATGTAGAGAGAGGGAGAGAGATTTAGGTAAAAGTTTTTCAAACCCAAATGGGAAAGAATCTCAGAGTAGATTGAGTCAGACTGGGTTGGTCCAAGTGAAGGGAGTGCAATTCTATTTATTAAATGATACACATGAAGACACATACAGATAGTAGTAGGTTTGCTTTGCTAGTGCTAGCTAGCTTCCTGCCATGATCGGCCTCAGTTTGACCGATTAAAGTAGAACCAAATATCTTCTTCACAAGCAAGCTATACATACATATATACACACACAATCCAGGTGGACAACTATACCATACTTTGGAAATTGTGCTTCTTAACTCATGTCATCAGGAGAGCTTCAGCTTAGCTCTGCCATGTTTCAAAGCATATTTGTCTTCTGCATTCACTTCACATTTTTTGTGCCCAATAATCTATCATCTGCCCAGTTTTTGGATTCTCAATATTAAAAATTAAAACTATTAGTTATTTTTCCCCCTTTTCTATAAGCTTTGCAGAACAGAATGCTTGACTTTAACTAGTGATAGTCAGGTCTTGTCACTTGAGGTAAAAAAGTAGGTAGTGCAAATGTGCTTCGAATCTCTTTTTGCTTTGAATCTCTTTTCTAACAATGTATATGCTTTGTTCTCTAGTAAACAATTAAAATCAACCAAAAAGTTAAAACAATAGCAACTCACAAATTTATCTTCGCCAATCTTTGATAATCCTACAGTGTGTTGATTCGAATATCAATCTAATGATTGGCTTTATCCAATATGACAATATCACTCAGATACCAAATTAAACATGCATATATGATAACAAAATAAAGAGTATTATTAACATTTGATTGAAGTATCAAATCGTTGTTGTAACTTTTTAAGTAATCAACCTTTTTTTATAATGATAAATTAAGATTATATGAAATTTATTGAGATACTCTTCCACTACAAATTAATGAGATCAGAATAAAAAGCTAAGTGATGCTCTGATAGCTTTATTTTGCATTTTATCGATCTCATCCGTGAAGTGATAAACAAATTTATGCGTAGAATAGAAGAAAGCAACTTTGCCCCCTTTTGTGGAGCAAGATTAACATATATAGCAAAATTAAGATCCCATATGGATGCTGCATTATTTGATGGTAGATCACAAGGCTTATGATGAGGCCAGACTTTTCAGAGATTTTCAGAGAAACAACTTAACAGAATAAAGGTATAAAGCCTATTAAAAAGATTCAACGTTTGATTTAATTTTATGGCTCCAAGTGAATGTCTCTTATCCCAATCCCATCTAATTCAATTCCACCATGTCCATGTGCTATCTTTTAAGCAATATTTCTGACACCATGTGATGCATTCTCAGTCTATTTGCAACCCCATTGACTTCTTCTTTCATTAAGACTTTGTCCGCTTCATTTGCCAAGCACCTATTAACCCATATCTCTATTCTCACTATTAATACATAATCCCATTGAATTTAATTAATTAAAACTAGCCTCTGATTCTTCTTCATTCTTGAGTTTTATGTAATATTATGTTCCTCGTGTATAATTTTTTTTAATTATATTTTTTTTTTAGTTTAGTGTGCGTTTGGCTATGTTGTTGCAGAGCAATTTTAGATTATACGGTTAACTATAGTTATTTTGGTATTTTGTAAATACTTTAAAATCTGATTATCTAAGAATTTCTTTTTTTATTGGATAAAGCTATGGGCCATCCTCTTGTTTATATGAACATCAAGTTACAGGTACTTTTTTTTGCGTAATTCTTTAGTTTTGATCTTTGTACATAAATTATTAGCAGGTAAGATGTAGCTTTTGAAAAACTAAACTTCGGATAAATTAAAATACTAAAATTTTTTCTAAAATCCAAAAATACCCTTATATATTAGAATTTTAAAATTAATAAATTAATTATTTATTTTATAAATTGTAAAATCTAATCTATCTAAAAATTATTTTTTAAAGATATTTTTTCGAAAAATGAAAAAAGCTGTCAGAAGCTCATCGTCGTCAACCAGCAGTGATCTGGTGCATCCAACGACATTGTCATCACCACCATGATCGATGTCATCCACTCTCCACGAATCTGTCGATATCTCAGCTATTAATACCGCCTATAGACAAGATTGGTCGGTTAAAGTTTCGACACCAAAAATTTAACTGTCTGATATAGTCGATAGGCTACATTAATGGCTAAGATATCTTAGATCCGTGGACAGCGGATGATGGCAATCACAATCGACGGTGCCTAGACACTGACAATAGCTGTTACTGGCAGCCGATTTTGAATTTTATTTTTCATTATTTTCAAATATAATAATAAAAATAAAATTCATAATATATTATTAATTTATTTTTTAATATATATAGATATTATTTTTAATATTATAATTTTGATTAACTTAAATATTATATTTTTTATAAAATTATGGATATTATATTATTTTTACTAAAAAAAAGACTTTAAAAAGCAAGTTTACCAAACACACACTTATAACTTTTAAACAACAAAACAATTTTTAAAAATCAATTTTACCAAATACTTATAACTTGTTCACACAGCACAACTAATAGCAGATTTTTTTTGTCTATGGATTTTTCAACAACAATTTTTCACAATACAGCAGTCCGAAAGAGATCTTTTTTTGTAATTGATTAGCTAAGTGCAAATTGTTAAATTATTGAGCAAACAAAATTGATAGCTCAACAACTTATGAAATATCAAGTTATCAACCTCTTGGATGATGCTAGATGTTTATGAATTCATTTACTTGTCAGGTCTTACTTTTACAATTGAACAAATATGGGTATATTCGTTGCTTACGTATATAGTTGGAAAAATAAGAGGACATCTATCTCAATAGAATAAATTTGGTTAAACAATAAAAAAAAATTAATAATAAAAATCTGATTAAATTTGAAAACGACCCCTTAATTTCATTACATTTTCGGCATTCACCTTAGGGCGCGGGCCAGGTATGGGATTGGACTAATCTTAGTCCTATCCCCATATTTGGTGCAGATGTGTGATTGGACTGATAGTCCAAGCTAGTCCCAACACCGTCCCCACAAAGCCAATTTAAAGAGACTATCAGTCCCACCTTGCATGCTGGGACAACATATTTAATTTTTAATTATAATTAAAATTAATTTAAATAATAACTATAATATAATATACTAATTTTTAATTATATTTAAATATTTGATAAGATAAGTTTTGATTGCTTACCTGTAAAAATGATGAAATAATAATAGAACATGAATATAAAAATAAACATTAATTTGATAATATAAAAATATAATCTAATAATACCTAAATCCCAAATATTAATAAATTATAACATTAAATTATATTTAAATTTATATAATAATTAATTTAATTAAAATATTTTATATTATTATTTATATAAAAATATCAACAAGCATTTAATTTTTAATTTTTACTCAAATTCAATTTGAATAAATATTAAATTCGTTTATTTTATAAAATTATTTTCATAAAATTATCATCTATATTAACAATCCAGTCCTACATTGCTTTAAACATTAGACAATATTAAATAGTTTAATACTATATTATATTAAATATAAGACAGTACTATATAATCAAAATCCTAATTCAATCCAGTATAATCTAATTTCGACCCCAAACGCAGCTTAAAGCTTGTCTAGGTTGAGTCCGGATTCCCCTCGAAGTTTGTCGAGGTTGAGGCCATCTCAAGTCAAGACTATTGAGTAAGATAACGGTTGAGCTTAAGATTTGATTAACGTAAAGATGAGAATCATCGTCACAAGAAAGTGGACCCATTTACACGAATGATGGAATCATAGAAGACGTGCCATGTTTTGTGGAACTAGGCAGATTGATTAACTGATCGGGTGATCTATGTATGAATAAAAGAAACCCAAATTTGTAGATGATATGATATGGATCGGATGAGACCCATGTGATCAATCTTCTCTGATTAATGTCCATCTTTAGTGAAATTATGATGAGGTGGTCTGATCACCGTATGCCTGACCAGAAATACGTTAGCAGAGACGTGATCACTGCATTAAATCATCACTTCATATAATGACGATCATGTCCTTTGCTTCTTCTGCAAATGTCAGCTTTGACATGTGAATCCCCCAGTGATGGTGATGATTAACTTTCATTATTTATTTATTTATCCATAAAATGATGTAAACATAAGCTGATCTAGTTTATTATTTAATTAATTCTCAGAATGCTTTTAGGATTTTGAAGTTTCCGAAGTTTGATGCTTTTCAAGTGTTCTTATCATGCAGGGGAGATGGTGGATTTATTCATTGAGTGTTCATATAAATATTTGACAATTTTCTATTTTAAATCTTTTCTTGACTTGAGTAATCAAAATCACTATATATTAAAAATAATATCTTTAATTAATTATTCTTTTTTACAAAATTAAAATCCATTGCTTATAGTGCAAAAGCTACTAATAAAAAGGTGTTTAGACAAGTAAATCCTTTTAAAATTGTATAATCTTTACGTACAGCACATGGGGCTCATTACAAATTAAGGTAACAAAATTGTATATCGAAGGAGCCCTTAATTGGAGAATGAGATTTAAGGATCAAATCTCTACGTTGCCTTATCTGAACTTTATAGAGGGATGGTGAAGAGTATGTTAAGAATACAAATGACAAGAGTTTGATGCAAAATAATTAATATTATAATATAATATCAAAACTCTTGAAATAATAGTATATAGACAAGGCGAGGTTGAAATATTAGAATGTTAAAAGAGTCTTTTCATTTTTATGTAAGGCTTCATTGGAGAGTGACCCATGTTATACAAAAACACTATTGTTTAATTATTGATTGATTTGATCTCTTCTAATATTACAAAATTGTGGGATTTTCCTCCATCTGTCATTGGACTTGGAGAATGTTGAATAACAATTTTTGTTGTGGTCATTTGAATCGGCTCTAGTCGCCCCGTAACTTAAGTAAGAGGTCAACCCAAGACCTTAATACACCCCCGACTCCTCAGGACTACCATCTCAATGCTGCCCAACCCTCTTTCGAGATGGTCACCCCTATTCACTTGAGTGCCACAGTTTGAGCATAGTTGGCTTCCAATACCCGGGTCCTTTCGTGGATCCCTTGACTATATAAACCCTCCCATTCTAAGCTTAAATATGCACATTTGTCTCTTTACTCTCTATCTAGATTTTCTTATCATTGAAAGCTTATCACTCTAAAGATTTCTAGTGTACTGAAATCTAACTTGAATATTTACCCTGAAATGATTGCCCATCTATCGACTACCTATTTTTAATCGTCCGTCTTCAATCTAACTTTCCATATAAGAATGGGGAAAGCAATTCTAAAATTTGGGATAAATGAATTTTATTTTAAGGTAAACGTAAGGAGGGTTTAAAAAATATATTGGAAAAAAATTAAAAAACCCAACCTCCCCATATGTAAATAGGGGTGACAATTTGTGTTCGCAGGTCGTGTTCGTATCGTGTCGAGTTGTGACACAATAAAGATTGACCCAACACGAATACGACCTGTTTATTATTTGTGTCATCATGACACGACACGATTATTAAACGGGTAATACGACATGACACGCTAACACGAATAATAAACGGGTCGTAATCGTGTTAGACACGAACACGACCCGTCTAACACAATTAAGACACGTTTACATTATTGACACGACCCGATTGACACGATTATGACCCGTTAACACAATTATGACCCGTTAATACGATTATGACATGTTACAGAATTAGGTTTCCAACTTTTGTTAAATGAAAAAAATATCCTAAGTTTTAAAATTTATTATGTTTCTAAAATTTTATTTTTATTTTAAAATTTGGATACATGTAGGGACTAAAATGTCTAAAAAGTTTAGTCTTTTTAAATTTAATATGTAATCGTGTCAATATTCGTGTTAATCGTGTGATCGTGTCAATTGTGTATAATATGTATTCGTGTTATTCGTGTTACTCGTGCCATAATCGTGTTCGTGTCAATATTCGTGTTAATCATGTTATTGTGTCAATCGTGTATAATATTTATCTGTGTTATTCGTGTTACTTGTGTCATAATCATATTCGCGTGTTGAAGACTCTCAACGCGTACACGATACGATTATTAAACGGGTTGACATCTTCGACACGAATACGATACGAACACGAATATGCTAAAACCCAAACCCGCTTAAACTCGTGTCGTGTCAAGGCGTGTTTGCGTGTCGTATCAAAAATTGCTACCCCTATATGTAAATGTAATATTACGTACATATCAATTTCGCACTATACTAAAATCCAAACAGTAGACCCATGCGCTCTCGAGGCAGTGTAAATGACATATCGTCACACCATAAATATCAACTCTCTCACCTTATTTTCACTCAAAAAGGTATCGACTAGGAGAAAAAGAGAGAGAAGGCAGAGAGATAGGACAAATGTGGCTTCTCTGGTGGCCAAAGAACACCACCACTGCCGCATCAGTGCCGGAAAAAGGGTCATCATTGGACAAGGATTGCTGTTGTATTAACAGTAGGAGGAGCAGTGTATCAAAACTGGTGAAGAAACTGAAGAAACATGGGAGCAAAATGCTACGAGGTGGGGTTGGCAGTAGACAAAGTTCATTCCAGTGCCGCTATGACCCTTTAAGCTACTCTCTCAACTTTGATACAAGTGGCTCCGGAGCCTTGCTAGATGATGAAGATTACTACTACAGATTCTACGCATTCTCTTCAAGGTTTGTGCAGCCCAACGGAAGATGTTCATCTTCTCCTGAAGTACCACCATCAAACTAACTGAGAGATAAATATAAATACTACTATATAATTTCTGTAATTTCATCTTTAATTTTCCGTAAGGTAGTAGAATAGAGGGTATTGTTTAATTTATAGAATCATTTTTGTGGAAGCCAATATATATCTTCAGGTTTTGACTATATATATTTTGCAGAGCTCCCTTCATCTAATTTTCTTCTTCAGATTTTTACTAACAAATGTTCACAGATGTATACATCGATCATTTGGGATGAATCGATGGTTCACAAACAAGAGAAGGAAGTTTTGTTAATACTACATAAATATAAGTTTTTGCCGAATAATATTATTCAATATATAGAATATACAGCGCTTCACTCACAAATCCAAAGTACAGGATTCACAAAGTCACGAGGCAATCGAAAACGAATTTCAACCCCGCGAGCGCGTGCTCGTACGGGCCATCATATATATCTTTAGTTTATTAATCAACAATTGATTGATTAATTGGTAATAAATTATAAAGAAGGGAAAGAAAAAGAGGGTTTGATTTTTGAATGATGGTTCCTGAACGTCAAATCTTGTTTTTTTGTGATGAAAAGGCTTGGCTTATTTGTCAGATGAATGAATCTACTTCATCCATTGAATAAGGATTAAAAATTAATTAAATTATATTTATATGTATATCATAACTAAGGCCAAGAAAGAGTTTGTTTATTGGAGATGCTGGCATGCATGTGCTAATGAGCTAGCTAGCTATGCAACCATTTCCCACCAATCTTTATATAATTTTATTATGCATGGCAGACAGCTTTCCGTAACTAATGCTAAACATAAATTATAAAGTTAATAATAATATTAAGACTGTCTTTCAAGTTTAGGCTAATATTGAATATTACATTTCAATTTCTTGGTGTATTTGTATATACCAAAACAAAAATAAATGTAATATAATATAATAAGCATCGTCTCCTATTATGTTAAGAATATAACCGTTGTTAGTTTTCTCTGTTGACTTGTTTTGACTAGATTAATAATAAGAAAATCCTTTGTTCTTTGAAAATTACCTTAAAAAGAAGCTTGTCTTTTTCTATTAGTCATATATACAGCTAGTTAACCCATACCTCCCTCTAGATACCGAGATTGATGAATAACGAGCAAACCTAAAGTAAAGTATAAAACCGTGAGGGGTGTATTAATAATATGTGCTCAATACAGAACATTTTGCGTAGTTTATCAAAATAGCTTTTTAACTCGTTTCCAACAGGCTAGATCACCTTCAAGTTTAAGCGACTATTTCTTCCCAGTCAAACTCAATCCAAACAGCTTCCTCCTAAGACACAGCTTTTCCCATAGTTTAATTTGCAGAAAACACAAATGACAGACGATCTCTTCTGGTTCTGACTTAATCAAATCTATAAAACATTCTTGTGTACAAAACAATTTTTAAAACTTCAGAGAGCTTCACCTAAGTAACCAATGGGCCTCTTGTGTTTGATTTATTAATAGAAATACCCTAACACTTCCATTAACCGAGGAGACTTAACCAAGCCCTGTAAATTTATGATAAAAAAAAACTTACGGGCAAACAATCAAGTAGATGACTCCACTAGAATATAAGCTCCTGAACTGTCCTATTGGTTATTGCAGTCACAGTAACTGCCATTTGCACAAAGAATAGCTTATTATCTGTCTGCATGACTTTTTTTTTCCCCCTCGAATTCAGCATATCTATTAATCAGATGAACCTTGCGGTCGACCTCATCACGCAGATAGTGTCATATAAAGGATAAGAAGACAGATTGGAAGCCAGGTAATGGTAGAAGCAAATATCAACCAGGCAACACTATATTTCATTTTCTGTTACAGAAACTTTACACGAATTTCCTAAATGATCCTATATATGCTAGTTCATCACTCTCTGCACCATGCCTACAAAAATTCGAGCACATCATTGGAAAGCCTGGAACTCCAGTAGCATGAAAGAATAGTAATGTTCTATTTTCCACTCATGTATTGTGGCTAGGGTTCATTTTCACTCACGGGATGATCTGACACAGTTCCCTCAGAGGATATTTCCTCTATGTCGGGCTTTTCAGTTCGAGAAGAATCTGACTGAGTCTTACTGGTATCACCACTATCTGCTTGTTCTTTTTGCTCCAATGGAAGCTGATCATCATCATTAGGTGAGCTCTCCTTAGCCTTCATTGCTTCAAGAGAACCTTGTTTGTCAGTAAATTCAACTTTGTCCAAAGATGTCGGTCGTGGGAGCTTGCTCTCCAGGAAGCTTGAGCTCAACAAGCCTGAAACTGATGAAACGTGTGGTCCAGAAGCGACACAAGATGCTACCAGTTGAAGCACTTCTGGAGATGGGGACATTCCTGTGCTTGTTTTCTTCGGAGGGATTAAGCATGTAGATGACAATGGTGGGTTCATCATATTTAAATTGAGAGAACGTGAATTGAGGTCAGATTC
>SNVD02008888.1:0-34241 GCA_013180625.2 Boswellia sacra | reverse complement strand
GGAGCCCCCTCAACTACTCTCTCCAGTCTAAGTGATCCTACATGACTAGAATGTTTCAAATTGATTTTGCTGGAAATCATACTTAAATAAAGCAGGATTATAATTTCTCTTTTTTTAAGTTTTATTAGATCCTAAAAGAAAACAATAATCTTCCAAACTTCAAAGAAGAAAAATAAAATGAGATTTACTCAATATTATTTAACAAAAAACTTTACACATCACTAGAATGTGTTTATACTCAATTTCAAGTTTTTTATATGTCTAAAAAGATATATATACTGTTATGGCCAATTAAAATTGGCTCTTAATTAAATCTAATACAGTAGACCCATTATTAAAGTCTACTATTTGGGTCTGTTTTCTGGGTCTCACAATAACCCTTTCCAATGTCTATACAAACCCTCTGAATTTTCAATCAAGGTATGCACATTTTTCTAAACTCTTTCTCTCTCTAAATTTCCTTTGCATTTGAGAGCTTCTCTCTGTAGCAAATTCTCTGAAGAAATTCCGGTATGCCGAAAACTGACTTGAGCGTTGGAGGGTTCTCGCCGACACCCTTGACCTTTTTCTTTGTACTTCAACTCTAGACTCCACGTTCTGCCCAAGCTTTAACCCGCTTTCTGGCCATCCGAAAATCGTGCATCAACTGTAACTATCTTCTTGTGTATTGTGTGTGTTTGACGAGATGTTCAAACCACCCTTTGTTTTTTTTTTTTTTTTTTTGCCATGCACATTTTCGGTGGCTTAACCTTAAGGCAGAAGGAATGGCTCTATGCAAACCCTATAACAAGGTAACTGAAAAAATAAAATACTACTAGTAGTATAATAATAGTGATAATAATAATAATATTATTATCTTTTCATGTTTTATAATTTTGTAGTGAATAGAGCTAGTATAGAGTTTGAGCATTGAACAAAATGTAAATGATTTTAACCAATCATCATCAAAAGAATCATAATTCGACCTTATTTATTTCTAGGTCTGAAATGAAGGATGTGCATTTATGTTCACCATTTTGTTATCCCAGTAATGTTATACATCCCAACTAAGTATCCCAACTTTCTGTCCCAACTGAGGTGGCAGCTGATATTTCAACTAATTTAAATTGTCACATTACATCTCTTTTAATATATCAATTAACACCTCTTTTAGATATTCAATTAACACCGTTTAAGCCATCTTAATGCAATTCTTCTCCGTTAACGATTGATTTGCAATCGATTTTCTGCCTTTGTCCGCTAACTTTGTAAACCTGTTGTTTGGCATTGAAATAGTCCTTTCGTTCAACAGTGAACGATTATACAACAAATTTTTCAAATCCAAACCCAACTCAGGTTGCATCAACTGAGTGGAAATAAATGTGATTTGTTATACCAATATCTCCATTAGAATCCAATCCCAATCGCTGTGAACCAACCGAAGCATCATTAAAATAAGCCCTACTCCTGGATGGATTCTGTGACTGAGCCCCCTTATTAGTCCAGGCCCTTCCTGGTTCCTTTCTCTGACCAAGCGCACTATCATAATATGGATCAGAACGCAAATCATTACATTGAGTATAAGAATAATTAGAAACCTTTAACTCACCCTCACCATATCTACCACCCAAACCAAGCAACACCGACTTCATCTCATTATCATAAGTCGTAGAGGCGGCGCCGGGAGAGGCACCAAACCCTTGACAATCAAAAGCAATATTGTTGAAACCATCAAACACGGTATACTTTTCAACATTATATGGTACACTGCCATCCAAAGGAACTTAACCACAACCATAACCAAAACCTAAACCAACCATCGTTTGGTTTCATCTCAAGTCTGTTCATTCTAATACCACGATGATCCTTTTGATCCTGTCAAACAATAATTTTACAAAAACTATGACACAAATCATCCAACCTCTCATTAACATGCACGTTCTTCCTAAATTGAAAATAATCAACTGAGATTCCGTGCTTAGTCCATTAACATAACAATTTGTGACACTCGGCGTTTTCCATTTGTTAGCAGCGTCAGCATTAAAGGTGAAACTTGTTGGTGAAGAATCCTCAGATAAGCAAAACCCATTGTTGGAAAAACAAGAGCTTGAAGGAGATGAAGAGTGCTCCATTGAAAGCAGAGAAACTCCACTGAAAGGTGAAGGAGAACCACTCACAAACGAGTTAGGTTGATGATGAGCAATATTGAGATATTGACCATGACCATACACATGACCTTGATGAATCCTATTCGCCATCTGAAATCGATTACAAATAGTGGACAAGGACAGAAAATTAATTGCAGATCAATTGCGTTAGCCATGGAAAATCGACTGCAGATCAATTGCTTTAAGTTGCATTAACAGAGAAGAGTTGCGTTAAGACGGCTTTAACGGTGTTAAATTAATACCTAAAAGAGTGTTAATTGATATATTAAAAGAGATGTGACGTGATAATTTATATGAATTGATATGTCGGCTATCATCTCATTAAAATACTTGGCTAGGATATATAACGTTACTGCTATTAATCCATCTATTGTACTTGGGCCTATTATCAATTTTAACAAAAACAACATCTTTTACGGGGCCAACCAGTACTTATTGTTTCACTAAATATGTACAAAAGTCAAATCCAAAATATTTTTCAACCTTTCAAATATATGGCTTGTTGACTAGTCTGTTTGACAAATCAATCAATTAACTCTTATCTATGTATACTCCCGTGAATCCATGAAAAATGGCTAAAGTCAACTTAGTTTTTGTCTAATTAATGATTATTTAATTTGCAATATGAAACCTATCTGCACCAATAATGCAGATGTATTACAAGTCCTTCCTCTAAATGAAAAGAACAGTAATCCTCTTGCATAAATTGAATTGACAGAGCTAAAAAAAAAAAGAGAAATGCCGTCATAACATGAAATCTCACATTAAAGCAATTTCATTTTGTTTATTTTACAATATCGATCCCGTATTAAATTAATTTAAAGATTTTGGCAATAAAACTTGTCCGAAATAAATATGAATCCATTTGTCCTTCACGATCACCTATAATTTACATCTGTTGCAAAGTTATAAATACTCAAATTTAACTTCACCAGTTGTGTCATATTTTCAGCGTGCTACATCAAATTGTTAATAGGGCAAAATTTTTAATAATCTCGTCCAGAACAAGTCGGTCAACCACTATCTCTTCCCTTTCGATAGCAAAACAGAAAAAGCCAAATGAAGATTTCGTCTACGTTTGTTGTTGACTAATATTCATATTCGTGCTTAAAATATTTATCTATGTTTTAACTTATTAACTTTTGTGTAATGTAATGTATAGCAATAGAAGTGCTTGAACTGTATATTCTTATTTCAAGGTAACAAATAATATTATGTATTCACCTAAATAACTTGTCTCCATGTATATCAACCAATGAATCCCGTCCATTTTTTATGATTGGAGGGGGATTTGTTTTGAGCCGTTCTCAATTTTTTTTTAATGATAAAAATAGTTTAATCAACATTGCAATAGAATCTTGTTGATAATTTTATTAAGAATTTGGTATTAAGTTCAATTAATATTATTACGATGTGATGGGTATAAGAAATCGATCGTATTCGTTCCAAGCGCTAATTTCATTTTTTCCATCCACAAACGTGCATTTATATATTTAGACCCATCAATCTATGTTTATGTTATAATAGAGCCATCAAAAGATTCTTCTTTATGCAGTAGCTGTATGCATACATACATATAGCTTTGAAGAATATCAAAATAAATAAATAAGTATTTAAGGACGACTTGCAAGAGGCAGCATTATTGCTGGCTTGGTTCATTTAATTATTAGTTTATAAGCTTAATAATCGTGCAAATATCCATTAATTTGCTACCTAACGTTGACCTAATGTGATGGTAATGCTTCCCATATTTGTCAAAGATTTTGGTTAGATTTTTATCTTTATACACATAAAATGGGTAACTATTATAGAGTTAATATATGTGATCCTTTGACGAGAGTTTTGATAATTTAGAATAAATTAAAATAGTTCAATTGTCTTTTTTAAAACTTTTATCGATACAAATTAATTAATGTTGTTTTGTTATATGTCAATTTCATTTTATCCATATATCATGACAATTATTAAATTCAAATCAGTCCATCAATCTTCTCCTAGTTAATATAGATTAAAAAGAAGAAGAAGAAAAGATGATAATAGATTACACCTATGATGAATTAATTGGTTTTTAATGACATTCGCTTTTTATTTCCTAATGGTACTTAGACCAAAATACATTTATTGTAATCAATAAATTTTTAAAATATAAATATTCATAATTAATCACGTACCTAGTGCAATATATTAATTTAGAAGTTGGTGAGGAAGCTTTAAAATTAATCATCTTTTAATTTTATTTCTAAAAATTATTAAGATTAATTACAATGAAATCAAAGAATAATCCTTAACGTTTTGCTAACCTTTCAAATTAAAAATTTTGATTATAATAGTCTGGTCATTCAAAACGTATTCTCCAATTAAGTATTGATGAAAATAAATATATATATATTTATATAAAAGAGAATATTTCTTACCTCAAAGAGGGTCCGGGGAGGTGGAGATCGGAGGTGACTATAATTGTTTACTCAAAAGTGAAAACGATTCGCTAACTTCTCCTGTGCTATATATCCACAATACAAAGAACTAATTGAAAATATGTGGTTGTAATAAACAATTTCAAATATCTATTAATTAAAGGTACGCACGTATAAACTATACTTAAAATATGAAGCCCTTTTGTTCCTTCCTCAACATGCATCCCACAAAAACTTTATATAGCTTGCTAGGCAAAAGATTGTTAAAATGTCTCATTCTACCTAACAATTTATATTGAATCCTGGACTTTTCCACCATTCTTCGGAACACGACATGTCAACTCATCTGTCGGCAGTCCACTATGCATTTTCCGAAGAATTTAACCTGAGTGTTTCCCCGCTATACATAAAACTCTTCGTTTAGGTATATATATGCCTACACAAACTATATTATTATTATGCACCTCAGATTAATGTGTTACAATACTGGCTTAACCACATTTGAATTATGCTCGTGTAACATGTCTAAGGAACCTATTTAACCTCTAAAATATGAAAGAGTAAAATGTGTCTCACACATATTGAACCGACACTCATAACGGATCTTGGAGACTATGATGGTTAGATCAAATATTGCTTTGATATAATGTCAAGAATTTCACCATTTGCATTCAAAAGGTTATAGCTTTTAATATTATTTTAAGAAAGTATTTATACTTAAAATTTAAAATGATGGTTCTTACTTATGATATGATATCCTAAAAAATAGAAATATAATAGTTCAAAATCTAATATTTTGTATTATGAATCATCTTTTTAAATTACGCGACCAATTGGTAATATATTTAACACATTTAACACTAACATATTCTACACTTCTATTGTTAATTACTACTGCTTTTGATTTATGAAATCAGTTAAGCTCTCTGGGTTCATGATCTCATTTATGAACAATTTTGCGTAGCGATGTTGATCTAAATTAAGTAGTTTTAATTTGTTTGATACATATGGTAGCTAGCTAGTTACTTAACATCGACGGAATAATAATAGCGTTTGTTAAATAGTTTATTTAATAAACGTTTATGTTTTGTGTCACGGCAGTTAACTACAAAGTCCCTTCAGATTTTGGAACATCTTAATAAAAATTTAATTTAATCATAAAACACTTTGAACCGAACGAAATCATACGTGGGTGCAATAAATGACAAGACTATGCAATGCACCCCAACCTCCTCCAATTATCATATACAAAATGGGACCCAAATTATATGATTCACAGTCCAATGTTGAAAAATCAAACTACAAGCTTAAGCTACCTATATATTAAGTTCCTGATTATAAGGGTTATACATAACACAATATATCTGGGCTTCTTTGCATGTAAAATAGTTGAGAAAACGAATAAAATGATGTACGATTCTATTCTTGCTAGAAGCTTTAGTAGGCAAGAGCAGAAGAAGCTCAAATGCATGGCATTAATTGCTTGTTTACTGATTGTGCTGAGCTTCTGTGCTGTGTTTAAGCCTTATTTAAGACCTCTACCAGTTGGTAAGTACTTCATATTCTTCCACTTTTATCTACTTCCCTTATTGCATGTTTCATTAACTTTGATATTTTTGTGCAGTAAATTTGGAGTTATCAATTGGTGCTAATGAGTTAAAGATGGTAATAGTCAAGGATACAAGCAGCTCAACGCAGCTTGCACTTAAGGATACCAGCAATTCTGTACAGATGGAGAGTAAGGGTAAGCTTTGATCAATGCCAAGAAACGTTAAATATTGCATAACTTAGGAGCTAGATTGGGTCTGCTCATAATTAACCAGTGGATGACGCTGTTGTAACTTTATCTTATAGCTTAAAACTTTTAACTGGTTACTTAACATGGTATCAAAACTAAAAAATTTCAAGTTCGAAACGTCTCATCCTTACATCATTTTTTGTTCAATCTCCATCGACCGATGTGTGGATTATAAACACAATTATCTTAATATGTATACTTAGAATACACGTTAATATCATTATTGACTCGAGTAATTTTCATGTTGATTTATGAAGTTTCAGATGCCGAGTCAAAGAAATCAGGCCCTATCTGCAAAACAGTGAAAGGATCAGACTTTTGCGAGATCAACAATGGTGTAAGGATTGATGGAAGCTCTGCCACTGTATTTCTTGCTTCAACTCAAGCTGAAGGCATCTTGGCAGAAAATAGCTCATGGAATATCAGGCCTTATTCACGAAAATATGACCGAGTAGCCGTGTCTCTCGTCAAGGAATGGTCAGTAAAATCACTAAAAAACGAGCAACGACTCCCACATTGCACTCACAACTACAGCGTCCCAGCCCTCCTTTTCTCAAATGGTGGATACGCTGGAAACATTTTTCATGACTTCAGCGATATTATTATTCCGCTTTATATAAATTCTAGGCAGTTCAATGGAGAAGTACAGTTTCTAGTTACCAACAAGCAATCATGGTGGGTCAAGAAGTTCCAAAACGTGCTCAAAAACTTGTCCAAATATGATATCATTGACATTGACAAACAAAACAAGGACATCCATTGCTTCCCGAGAGGGATAATTGGCCTCAAACGTCATGACAAAGAGCTTAACATTGATCCTTCCGAGTCTCCTTATTCAATAAAAGACTTCAGGGAGTTCATAAGAAGCTCCTATTTGTTGAAGAAAGTTACAGCAATCAAATTGAAGGATGATGAGAAAAGAACAAGGCCTCGGCTTCTGATCATCTCGCGAAAGCGAACACGAGCATTTACAAATACAGATAAAATTTCCCAGATGGCTAGAAGGCTGGGATATGAAGTAGTTGTAACAGAGGCAGAGAGTAACCTGACAAAGTTTGCAGAAACTGTGAATTCGTGTGATGTGTTGTTGGGAGTTCATGGAGCTGGCTTGACCAACATGGTTTTCTTACCGGAAAACGCAGTTTTGATCCAAGTGATTCCGTTTGGAGAGTTCGGATGGTTGTCGAGAACGGACTATGAAGAGCCTGCAAAGGGGATGAAGTTGAAGTATTTGGAGTATAAGATTGATATAAAAGAGAGCAGCCTGGTACGACAATACCCACCTGACCATCAAGTCCTGAGGGATCCCTCTGCCGTAAGCAAGCAGGGATGGAATGCATTTAGGTCTGTGTACATGGTCCGGCAAAATGTGGAGGTTGATTTGAATAGGTTTAAAGGCATTTTATTGAAAGCTCGTGAGCTTTTGCATCAGTAAGTAGTGTTACCATGAAGCCAACCCGATGGTATATCCAATCTATTAGATAAATTTTCGAGTAAATTGAAATTATTTGAAAAGGAGGTCTTAAGTGTGTTTATTTTCTTGAATATTTATTTTGATTTACCTTGTAATGACGTGCATATGTATACATATAATAGATTTACATATGAAGAACCCACTCATTATACCAGCTATAAAATATTTCCCTTTCTCCAATCTTGATAATATGAGCTTGGAAAATGAAAAGGATCAATATTTGATCATCCAATCTATGTTAGGTTAAAAGAGACACATTGCTAATTAGCTTCACATCGAATAACTTTCAGTTCTGGCAAAATTTTGCAGATGTTTGAACCGTCGACAGACGTATATACATAAAATTTTATTATAACGTATACACTTGAATGGCCTTCCAATATAAGCTTTTCACTTCAGAGATACAAAATTTTATATCTATCTTGCTGACTCATTTGTTTGGTAAGAATTATAATGTCAATCGCTAACTCCACTGAAAGCAATAAGATAGAGAAGTGAGAACAGTCCCCTCATGCACCATTGAGTTTGGAGGCAAAAGAATTCCGCGCCCAGTCAGGCAGTACTTTGCTGTCAAACACAATCATTTTCACCATCTTCGATTTCCTAGCTAGAATCCCCAGCCTTTGCCCCTTTAAGAAAGTTGTCTTTCACCCTATTCCTTAAACAGGGTCCAGTATAGTCTGCAGCTGGTCATCGACATCAAGTGCTGTCTCTCTTTCATCAGTACTTCCACAGCTGAAGGACCAAACCCCACAAATTCATCAAAATTGGTATCTTCAACTTGGAGCTCAGGGCTTTAGTGCTTCCTTCGAGAAAAAATAGTAAAGATCAGTATCACCTTTAGTCTTTAATGTCAGCTTAACTCCAATTAGCACCAAGAATTCAAGTTCTCTTCCTATTTTTGCTTTTACTCTTCTTTAGAAGCATTGACACATGGTCAAGATCGCTGGCAGATGAATGGCTCTCACCCTTCAACCACAGTAGGGCCTCAGCAGCAGCATCCTTTTCAGCCTGTTTCTTATTGCCACAAGGCTGCCCCACAAAGTTCAACCCATTAAAGATCACAGTGGAACGAAACTGGTTGTTTTTCAGTTGCTTTGTCTTATAGATAGGAGATCCATGTCCCGCCCTTACAAGCAATGTTTGTAGCTCACTCTTGGAATTGTCACCCCCACCTTTTGAGGCCAGACCGGGAAGTGCCACTTTGGCTGCTTTCTTCAAGGGTGCTGCCACCCGGCGGCCAGAGACAAATCTGCCCTCACATTGGTCCTCTGACACCAGTAATCTGACTGCCAATAATAGTTCCTTGTGTAATTGCATATCCAACTCAGGATCCAGAAGCTGCTCATATATTTATAGCATCAAAATAACAAAAACATCAGACAGACTATGCAACAATTTAAATGCAAGTTTTCTACATAAAGAAATTCAACCTAACAAATCAAAACAAAGGAAATACTACCTCTTGAAATTTAGTCAATACTTACTTTCTTCTGAATTAATTCCTCAATCTCGCGCTTTAAGCTCAAATAGATATCAGCTAATTCAGGTTTCATGAAAAATTCTAAGTATCCTGCCAACATTTTCAAGTGTCCATCCTGTCAAAAGCAGCTAACAGTTTCAGCATAAATCGTTTGGCATAGGGAGACTAGAAAACAATAATCAGTTCCTTCTATTACTACAAGAAATAACCTAAAAGAAACAGTGGAACTTACCAGTCCACCCCTGGAAATGCTCCCTCCAAATAGGAGAAGTATTGAATCTGATACACCAGTGGAATCCCGGAGGAAGACTGAATTCACTTTAACCTTTTCGTTGAAAACTAGCCATGGGTATGGAATTTTAGGTACTCCAGCATTCACAGAATTCTGTTTAATTTCATAATCAAGTGTTCATTATAAAAACTTTTTGGAGTACGAAAAGCAAGATTGAGAAACTATAATTTTAATATATTTGTGTTTTTGTTCTTGAAAGAGGGGGGAAAGATAAAAGAAAAGGAAAGAATAAAAATTATACAATTTCTCACAGGAATACCAAAATAGGTGAAAGACAAGAAATTTACCGAGTACAAAAGCACCTGGCCATCCTCCATTGTTTTCAACGCTATTGACTTTTCTTTGTTCTGTAAGTTACAATAGTATCAGTGAATATTTTCTATCATGTAAGTGAAAACACAAGCCATCTGCAGCCCTAACAAATCAATTAATTTATTGAAGATACTGACCAAGCAAATGCTGCTCTTCGACAATGGAAAGCATATCACCAATTTTATATTCATAAAATCTAATTTAATTAATCTTTTGGAACTTCAAGTTGCTTAAAATACACATTTATATACACACACAAATGAAGAGATAAAAAGTAGATGAAGTAACCAAGATACCAAAGCATAACTCACCACAACAGAGCATATTCCAGGGAAAAGCCCTGAACAGATGACAGCTCGTATAAGATGCTCATCATGGCTCCACTTGTTGCAGTTCTCAGTGCCATGTACCAGACCAGTATCCTTGAGCAAACAAAAGAACTGCTTCCGTAGAGAGTCGATGGCTTTCAGAGTTTGAAGAGAGAGAAAATTTTTCCAACAGTACTCATAACCAGATTGCTGTCTTTCAGCATCTTTCCAACCATCATATGCTCGTACAAGTGCAAGATGGTCACTGTAGTCACGGGCAGAAAATTGAGCTTTTGCAGACTCCGCAAGCTGCAACAAGTGGACAGTATTTAATTCTTCACTCCAAATAAGACCCTCAAGCTCCACAATCAAGAGGAAACCTCAGTAAGAATACACAGACTGGAGGTTTGGTAATAAAAACAACAAGCATTCTTGGCAAATGCATCAAAGTTGACAGAAAAGAAAAATGGCAACACAGACGTTAGAAAAGAAAATAATATTAGAAGAATTGAAATAACAAATGCTGCTACGATCATGACGAAGAACTTACATCCTTCTTGTCAAATGGCATCAAGAATGGATCTCTCACACTAAGACCAGCAACAACAGTCATTATTGGATCTAGACAGTTGAAAATAGCTCCTAATATAAGCATTTTTCCAAGTTTAGGCTCAACTGGAAGCATTGACAAGTTGCGTCCTGCAAAGCCACCAGTCATAATTTAAGGTTCCCTCATTGTAGAATAATCAAACATAAAAACAGTGAAACAGCTTTGTAAAACAGAAACAAATCTGGACCTAGCACTGTCAGATTTTCATTCTCATCTAAAGCCCCAATGATCTGCAAATATTCAATAGCATTTTTGACCTACAAAAAGAAAAATAAATCAAACGAAGTATATGTAGAAATACAAAAAGATAATACTAACGATAACAAATATAAATGCCTATAATGAACATGTATAACTCAACACATAAAACGAATGCAAGCAAGAAGGCCAACAGATAATACTAATGACGAACAAATATATGTGGCTATGATGAAAAAGTGTATAATTTAGACATGTATGAAGCAAGCAAAAAGGGCCACAACAGTGTTTTCATTTTCTCTGCAGATATTTTAGGTTTGAAAGAAGAAATTTAATGAAAATTACCGACAAAGGTTCAGGTGGCTGCAAGGCCCTAGACAGGAATTCAGATATACTTCCAAGTTGTAGACTTTTGATTTGCAAGCATAAAGACTGCAATGGAGTCCTTAAAAGTTCTGGCAACTGATAATCAGCAAATGCATCATATACGCATCTGGGATAGAGATGGTAACACTCGCCAGGCTGCACACGACCAGCTCTTCCTCTTCTCTACAGACAGAGGTGGAAAACTAACAATAATTATTCATGTTAAGAATCCAATCTTTGCATAAGTATTAAAAATAATATAGAAAAAACTAAGCTTAGGATAATAAATTCGATAACTAAAAAAAAAAAGGCACAGTTCATGCAAGTAGAAATATATAAATTGATGTATGCACTGTTATGACACAATATCTGGCCACAAATGAAATATAGACTTTAAAAAACAATGAAATTCTATAAATTAAACATAGAGAACTGAAGTTCCAAAAGCAAGTGTGCACACAACTTCAATAAAAGGTGATATGAAGCAAATGAAAAGTCAATACAAACCAGATCAGAGAATTCTTCTGAACTTGTTTGAACGTTTTGGGACCATTATTTCATACAGTTAAAAGTTAGCTACCTTAAATCAATTGCCTGAAATCGATAGAAAAGGTGATTTGGGAAATTGATAGAGCGAAAAACAGCTAAAGTAAAGATCCCATAGGTTGAAATAGTGGGAAGAGGAAGAGAAAGAGGAGGAGGAAGAGAAAGAAAGAGAGAAAGATTTTACTTCTATATGCCTTACAGAAAATATTCCCTCAGAGCGGGTAAAATTGAGGAAAATGATTTATGAAACCAGACTCAACTTGTTTCAGAGTAAGGCATGGTTGAGCTAAGTTTATGACAGGAGTTGCTAAACATAAGATAAAAATTAAAAGCACCAGCAGCCAGTCAGCCAGCCAGCCAGTTTATTTAACCAAAGAAACCAAGCAGGCAGTCATTCAACTTGGGAGGAAATAGTGATTGAAAATTGTTATACAGTAATCGCACAGAAGCTAAAATTCAGTAAATTAGCTAAAATTTTCACGTTGTCATCAGACTAGTCTTACTTGTCGAGCAGAAGCCTTTGAAATCCAGGATGGAAGCAAACAAGGAGTGTTATTTAGTGCATCATAAGATGTCTCTTTTGCCTTCCCACAGTCAACCACAAAAACTACATCATTGATGGTGATACTGGTCTCAGCCATGTTAGTGGCTAGAACTATTTTCCTCACTCCATCTTCAGGCCTATCAAATATTAATCTCTGCATCAAAAAAAAAATGAAAAATGAATTAATACAGAAAAAAGAATATATAAGCTAACAACTATTGGAAGATCAGTATCATTTGCAATTTAAACCTGAGCAAAATGTAAGACATGGAAACTCTAAAGACAATGTAGAATGTAAAAAAAGAGAAAAACAAACCAAAAAAAATTAAGTCCGAGTGATAATCACTTGTGCCCACATGAAAATGTGGAAGCAAAATGAGAAAGACCATGCAGAGCCAAGATAATGCTTTGCCATGGTACATAATTGTTTGGAAAAAAAATACAAAGAGGAAGAAACTGCTCTGGTTTTGAGTTATTTGGTTGAAGAAACCTTGAGGACTTGAGTGTCAAGGAAAAACAGTTCTTATAATGAAAGCTGAATTTTGGGCATCTATGGGTTTTTGTTTGGTGGAGCAGATTGACATATGTAGGCTAATTAATCCAGACACATAAAAACATGCATGTTGGAAATTTTAATACAAAGACAATTTGACACAGCTTGTAGACCCAATGGACAACAAGAAGATAGTGAACGCACCTGCTCAGAGCTAGCCATGGAACCATGGCATGCAAGCAAAAGAACCCTGCTAGGATCCCCCAACAGGGGATGGGCTTGGAGCTGATCCTTCAATGAGTTTATGTCATCCCAACCAGTCATAAAAACCAAAACTGCACCAGGTCTCTCTTTCCTTACAATGTGGCAAAGCACATTCTCGATGAGGTTAAATCCAATTGAGTCAGGATTCCAGCAAGATAAAGACTCCCGTGTCCGTAGACTAAACTCTCTAAAGTCAGCAACTTCAAGTGCATCCTGCTCAAAAGTTCAAAGGGAAATTTGATGAGGGAAAACCAAAAAAATAGAGCCAAATCTGACTCTTTCATGCACGCCCCATTCTACTAACCTCATAGGATTTCTTACCTCAACAGCAGAAGCAATCTGGGTCTTCCTCTTTCTCAGAGCTTGAACTTGTTTTTGCATTTTCCATGTCTTTTCTTGACCATAATCATCAATTTGATTATAGGAGGTCAACCGATATCCGGTCATTTCTAGAATGTGTTCCAAAAAATGTATTCGAACTGGATATGTGAAACCCTGAAATTAGAATAACAAGCAACCACCATGCCACCGGCAAACACCATAGCAAAAAGAAAAGGGAAAAATACAATAATGAGAATACCATATAAACAATTAAAATCAAATGCTTTTTAGATATTAAATCCACCCTAAGGAAACAAAACCAAAAAAAACCATGAAATATGCAAAAGAAATGCCATGGGAGGGGGGTGCAAGAGACAAAGCTGGCACCAAGTATTGCAATAAGAGCCAAGAGAAGAAGGTTCCAACTCCTAAAAGCCAAGAAACAATGACTAAGAAAGAATATATTAGAACTTTTGCAACTGGGGCTCTAACCCATGATACTTGCAAGTATCCTCCAGATCTAACGCCCTCACAGCTAACAAAGATACATTTTTTCGAACCCCTGAACATAAAAAAACAACCAACAGACAGCCCACTCCATGCCAAATAGAGAAACAATTAACGACACAGCTCTGAAACCACTCCAAAGTGCAATAAAGATTAACTGTCATCCTCTCATCACTACACGTAAAACTTGGAGGCATTCACATCATGTTAATCATTAAACTTTCCCACTAAAAAAGGAATAAAAGAAAAACACATAGAAGTACAGGAAGTTACAATTTCACCTGTCATATGAAGAAAATGATGATTTATAAATTAAAATTCAAAACAGGGAGTCATTGACTATGAAAAATTGCAAGTGACCAAGTAACTGATTTGTTTCATGCAAGATTCATTATCAGCCCTTACGTAATAAACTCTTTATCAAGTTTTTATTCAGATAATGTTTGAGACAAGTAAAATCGGGAATTTCATCTCCAATTGTTGAAACTATCACAGACTACAGCTGAATGATGATAGTAAATAAAATCATTCGAAAAACTAATTTGACCTGAATTGAAATGTTGATATCAATGACTACTAATATTACATTACCTGCTAATGCTATAGCACTATCATCCGTACACCCTAAATAAGAAGCTCACAACACTAGCTAACAACTTTGAGACTATAAAGGATTTGTACTTAGAACTCAGATGGGTATAGTAATAATTAGCATCCTGGAAATTACCGGAATATGAAGCATTGGAGCACCACCAAAGTAGGAAGAAAAGAGCTCTGCATTTAAGGTTGCACTCATCAGAATCAACCTCAACTCTGGCCGACGAGGAAGGAGATCTTTCAGGACAATAAGAAGAAAATCTGAAATATAGGCAACCTATGGTAAGCGTCTCATCACAAACACCAATATGGAACTTAATGAATTCTACAGTTACCTTCATTCATTCCACGTTCATGTATCTCATCAACAATAACATGAGTTACACCCTTCAAAGTTCTGTCAACAAGCAATCTCCTCAATAGTATTCCAGTTGTGCAAAAAAGAAGGCGTGTGTCCCTTCCTTTTATTCCCTCCAGCCGAACTTTATAACCAACCTTTGAAGAGAAGAAAAAAACTCAAAAATTAGAGGTCATCCTCAGCAGCCATGCCCCAATAATCTATAAAATAAGCAACGTAATTTTTTAAGCAAGTAATTGAATCAGAAACAGAAACTAACAGACTCTCCAAGTTTCTCCCCACGCTCTGCAGCTACTCTTTCAGAAACAGCTATGGCAGATATTCTTCGAGGCTGAGTACATATGATGCTGCAGGCTGCCCCACGAGCAGCTTCAATCTCAGATTCTAAAATGTATTGAGGAAGCTGTGTGGTTTTACCACAACCAGTTTCTCCAGAGACAACAACCACCTGCAGAATAAGTATAGCATATCAGGTTTTTTGACCAAACATACAAGCCACCACTAGCAATTTCAAGATCATACATCCAGATTAGTTCACCATATATATAAGCACACAGTTTATAACTAATGCCAAAAAAACTACAGGTTAAGGCCATATGCAGGTCAAACATATATAGACAATACGGTCCTCAACATATGTATGTATGCAGGTATTTACATATGTCAACTGGAAGGAGCCAATATCTCAATAACAGTATGAATCTCAAGCTGTCAACTTCGAGTGCATAGTTAATAAGCTGTCAACAGTATGCAAAATAAGCGAAAGTTTAGGACCACGAACAAATCCAGGACCTTGCCACAGCAAGACCAGCACAGGAATCAGGATAATGGCCCCTCTGTTGAAGAGGAAAAATATGCCTGCTTGACTAAGGTACATATTCAACAATTCAGAAAAGAAAAGCATATTTATAATTGATAAAGATTTATTCTGGTGCTAGATTGCAGCAGATGTCAACACCCAAACTTCAATTAGACACAGCCCCATGAATCTATTTTCGACATCAAAGCCACGTAAATAGAGAGAGAAGTAAGAAAGAACTAATATCAATCGAGTGAATTTCACAAACTACCCCTAAGTTTTGGCAAAATTTCAGATAACTTTTTTTTCCTACACCGCCCCTACACTTCAGGAAATCTATCAGCCACCACCCATCATTAACAGAATCAGTTAATGATGTGCGATTTTTCCATCCAACCACGTCACAATTACACCCGTGCATCAGTTTATAGAAAAACATGTATATGAATAATATAAATATTATGCAATAAATAAATTTTTAAAAAAAAAATCCACATTCTATTCATCTACTTCTTTAATTTATTCATCTCCTTTATAAAAGCTTCGAACTTCCACAATGAAATATTCAACATACCAATTAACTAATATCCACACCCATTATCAACACAAAGAGTCCAATAAAATAACCATCAATACTCATTATCAATATAGTCAAAACCAATGGAGATTTTATACTTAAATTTTTGTTTATGGGTGTTGAGTTGGGTTAAGATTGTTAGATTAGGAGTATTTCAAGCTGGGTTTATGTTGATAATTGAAAAGGTGGTGGTTTGGTGCTCAAAAGGTTTTGAGTTTAAGCTCTGGGTAGTGGATTTCATAAAAAAGATTCATGTCGTTGGCAGGTGATTAAGATGTTTGCATATGACAATGTCGCAGGTGGGAAGCTAGTCTTAAAGGAAAAGCTTTGAACATGAAGGCTGGTGGGATGAAAAAAGAAAATTTTGCTCTTTTTTCTTAATCCCTAAAAGCTTTTAAATGTGAGCAAACCCAGAAAGCTGAAGCATGAGAAGATGGGTTTTTTTGGGAATTTGTTTCTGTGCCTTTATTTATAAAATTATATTTTTATAATCCTGAGTGTTTTTTTTTTTTTTTTTGAAAGGTTAACTAGATTATTTAAAGTTTGACTGGGTTATTTAAATCCTAGTGACACATTAAAGACGGGGAAAAGTTAAACACTATTCTGTCCTTTCAAAGCTATCCAAATTTGAAGATTCTGTTAGTAAGAGGTAGTCGCCAATTGATTTCGTGATATGTAGGAGAGGCATTAAAAATAAAAAATAAAAATCGTTCACAAGTGCAATTTTGCCAAAACTTAGGGAGTAGTTAGTGAAATTAACCCAATATCAATCATAACAACCCACAGCTAACAATTCACCTGATTCTGTGAAATGGCATATAATAGTGCATCCCTCTCCTTGTACGCAGGAAGACTTTTACGGAATTCAAGCATCTTTTGGCCTTCAGGAGATTCCTACAAAAGATTGGATGTTTCTCAGTATATACTAACAACAGAGGAACACAAGCAATCATAAGACTTATAAAATCACAAAAATGGCAAAAATTGAAATTAAGCAGTAGAACTCCGAGATAAAGGATTAATTCTCCCAACAGATCAATTATAACAAGCATATGCACATACAAGTTATTGACTCAAGCCTTACCTCAACCGTGAACCTCATCCTCTTCCTTTTACAGTAACATGGGTTGATAAAGACTCTTATCAATCATTGAGAAATGTCTACCTCCAATAAAGTTAGGATCTTATTCTGATAATATATATTGTGAAGTAATTTACACAGGTAGCTCACTTTTTCTAGGATAACCTTGGCATTATACCACATTGACCAAGATGTGACGTGGAAAGATAACACCAATGTGTTCTTTTATGCTAGTCACCTGAATAAGTCACAACCTGAACCTCCTATTAAGCAACCAAAATGTCGAACATTTCTCACGATCAAGTATGTATAAGCTTTACATTTCGGTTCGACTCAGAGTCCAAAAAGGTCCCTAGGTTTATAAGTCTGAGTCCCTAATTAATTCTTTTCCATTTTTGTCCCCTTTTATTTTCCTCTTGGCTCAGAGGTCTAAGCTTATTGGCCAAAACAATATAACAACCACAGTCATAGATATAATAAAAATATATTATAAAAGATAGAACTGTCAACTAGAATAACGACATAAAGAACTATGTATAACCTATCAGTAATAAACTAACCAGCCAATCTTGCTGCTTTTCACGCAGCTGCAAACTTCTCCGCCTGAGGATTCTCTCCATTACAACATTATTCTTCACCAGTGGCTCCTGTTGCTCATAAAGTCCTTCATCAATAGCTAAACTTCCACTACTGCTTGATCTCGACAAAGAATTATCTGACTTCGGTCGCCCATTTATATACTTTTGAGAAATGTAAGCTTTGCGATGAGCATCAACTTCTCTTAGCAGTCCAAACGGTAAGATTACCTACAGGTCATCAAGCACTTCAGCAAACTATGTTGTGTGCATTAAGTAACAATTTCTGCAAAAGTAACTGCATGCCCCGCAATAATTAATTAAGAAAGGGTTCAGGTTACAAGTTTATGCAACATTTAGTGATCCGTTGAGCATTCCTTTATTCAGTAATTAGTTACACAATTTCACAAATGCAGAGAGCAATCCAGAAATAACCTCTCTTTGTGGCCTCTTATCATCCAGATCAGATCTGTAATTTGGCAGTGGGACTTTACTAAAGACGACTACTTTGGAATATTGACGACTGCCATTAAATATATAAATGTTACAACAAGTATAAAACAGATATCAAAAATAAAATCAAAATGACTGTATACACTTAAATAGTTAACATACATATGTAAACCCATTCTGGTTGCCAATGCAGATAGCTGCTCAAAGTCACGTCTATCCTTTTTTTCCCTTGAAACAACCTCTTGTTCATCTTTGTTACGAAGAAGCATAGTTAACTTCCATCTCCACTCATCAACATTATCAAGGGTTGAACCACACTAACAACCATTAGACAATAAAAATATTAAACAATTTGTACGTGTCAGACTTAGACACTTTTTACAAAAGATACAGCATTTCAACATGCACAAAATTACAATACTACCAACCAACAATGCTACATGCAGAGAGCTAAATTCCTAGATATCAGTTTATCTCATGAGGAATAGGCAATTTAAGCCACATTGCAAGTGCTTAATTCTGTCATAAAAATCATCCATAAATACTAATACTAAAGTAAAAATCTTGATAAATTCAAAGCAGAATAATTTAAAAAAGGAAAATAAATGAAATTGACACTTTGGGGGCAAAATAGCTTTTAAAGTAAAAAATTAACACAAGAATAAATATGAGAAAGAGACAAAAAGGCTGCCAAGGCATTGGTTCAAGTGGCAAAGCTTGACCAGGATGTGTGGCTAGGCACACAATCCTAGGTTCGAGCCCTGCTACTGGATTAGGCTCTGTTGTCTCTAATTATGGATGTAGTGAGACAATATGTATGTTAAAAGAAATTACAAAAAAGAAGTAATAATAATAATAACACGTAAATCAATAAATAAATAATTGTTAATAAAGAGAATGAAATAGGGGCCATAGATTAACGAAATTTGTGGACCATTACCTAAAGACCTATTTTAACCTCCCTCCTCGGCTTACCAATGCTAAGCTCTCAAAACCTCTCAAACCATCCATTTTGTAAGTGAGAACTCTTTACTCTCTCCAATTACATGCCCCCTCATTCTCTTTAAGATCTCCAAACTTCCTTAAATTTAGTTAAAACATTTTGGACAAAAAATGGTGCTAATTTGTGACGAGTTTCTAACTTGCAAATAGTGTTTTAATGTGTTAAAATAGTGATTAGGCTTGTTGAATCCTTAGACTCAAAGACCACATTGCCAACAATCTTTTCAATTTGTGATATTAGGATGAATACAGTCTCCGAAGAGTGACCAAATCCATGACTCAACCTCACTGGTGGAGCTATTCAAGGACAAACCAGAGCAACTGCTGCGACTTGATTTAAATTTTCACTAAATTCCTTTGAATATCCTTTTGTTAGCCAATAAATTTATTTAATTGCTCTCAGTAATAATTCAGTTTTACATAAAACAAAAAGACTGGACTCCCCTATTTACGTGATTATTTATTCCTAACCAATGCGAAAAATTCTCAATTCTTAATAAACTCCTTCATGCCTCGAACGATTTTTTCTTAGTCCCTAAAAGTTTCTCTAACTCCAATGCTTTATACTTCAATATACTCTCTCTTAATTTCTTCTTTTCTCTTAAGCAAATGTATGAAGCCAAAAGGTCTGTATGTATTAATATTTGTTCTTTTTGTATATTAGTTTTTTACTTTAATTATAAAAGAAAATAGAATTATTGAATATATATTCTCATTCTTATATTTGTAAAATTTGCCCCCACTGATCATATTTATGTCTCCGAAAACTCCTCAACCTGACAACCTCTAATGCAAAATTCATGGCAATCACTTAACATTTCAACGACAGCAAATTGATGGTAATCTTTTAATATGTTCTAACATTATTTTCTAACGGAAATGATCATTTCCTCTCTATATTCATGACACACACAAACACCTTAAAGCTAGAATAACAAATAAAAATTGGCAGACTCCAACGCTCAATTGAAATTTCCAATTCAACGAAAACGGTATCCAAACAAACACACCACTTGCTGCTGAGTCGACCCAAATTCACGATCGGAATCATCGCTGGACTCGTCCTGGTACGCGAACCGGCCATAACTCGAGGTCTGCTGCTCCAAATACGGCCAAGAAACGGTCTTCAAATTCAACCTACGAGCCCTTGTTGCAGCCTTGAAGCACGTGACGGCCCTATGCCTCCTCAACTGAGGTGACAGATAAGAGAGAGACCTGAAGGGCAGGGCCTGGTTTCTCGACACAAGAAGGGATGACAAGGAGGGCTTTAACAAGGATTTTGACGTTACAATAAACTGTTGAGAAGTGGGCCTGAGCGACATAGTAAAAACGCCGCCGGTCCTGATGAGAAGAAATAAGCAGGGGCAGGGCATCGTCTTGCACACAAACTGTTTTGTGTTTTTGCCTCTGCGTTTGGAATTTTGGTTACATTTAGCTGACACTTTAGGGTTACGAGTGCAAGGTTTGCCTTTGGTGGAAAAGAGTGAGGAGAGTTAATTGGGTGAAATGGTGGTGACAGTGGAGGTGTGGTTGAGGGGTTTTGCTGGGTTTTGCGGCTGCTCTTTCGCCAGACGGCCAATACCACCCAATTGTTTGGGCCTGGCGGCCTTTTGCTGCCAAATAATATAGTCCGCACCCGTTTCTCACGTACAGTAACTTAATGAAAAAAAATATTTAGGAAAAATTAAGAAAATAGACATAATTAAGGGCTCTTGTTGAAATTTAGATACATTCTGAAAAATTTTTATGTTATCGATACTTTTTTGACAAAAAGACTCAAATATCCTTATATAATCAATTTTTTTCCAAAACCTTATTAATTTCCTCATCCGACAAAAATAAAGAAAGTAAGTAAACGAAACAAAGAACAAAGAAACTAGTCACTCCTCCATATATTTCATTGTCTGAAACAACTTCAACAGCTGAAGCTGAGCAAATCTGATAAAAATAACTTTCCTTAATCTCTCTAATTGTGATTTAGTGGTTGTTATTCGTTAGATTTGATTTAGTTTTTAGGGAATTTGAATTTGGGATTTGAGTTTCCGACGGATTTGTGAACTTATTTAGGGATAAATCGAGTGTTATATGTGATTTTTGTGATTTGATGCGTGTGAAAATCGACGAAACGAGTTCTGAATCCGTGTTATATCGCACTGAAGAAGACACTCGACACTCGACAACTACCTATCGAGTCGTGTCGAATTGTGTAACGTCGAGTGTCGAGTGTTTGTCGAGTGTCGAGTTTTTGTTGAGTGGTGAAATGTCGAGTGGTGTAGTGTCGAGTGGTGAAATGTCGAGTGGTGTAGTGTCGAGTAGTGTAGAGTCGAGTGTCGGATAATTGTCGAGTGTTGTCGAGTGTCGTCATAACACCACTCGACACTCAACATTTCACCACTCGACAACACTCGACAACACTCGACACTCGACATTTTAGCGCTCGACAAACACTCGACACTCGACATTACACGACTCGACAGGTAATTGTCGAGTGTCGAGTGTCGAGTGTCTTCTTCAGTGCGATATAACACTAGATTCAGAACTCGTTTCGTCGGTTTTCACACGCATCAAACCACAAAAATCACATATAACACTCGATTTATCCCTAAATAAGTTTACAAATCCGTCGAAAACTCAAATCCCGAATTCAAATTCCCTAAAAACTAAATCAAATCTAACGAATAACAACCAAATAAATCACAATTAGGGACCCTCCGTGTCGATGGGTGCTTCTCTCTGCGTCGTCTTACTTGATGCTTCTATCCTCAATCGATGCTCGTGTTGGTTTGCGTTTACAGCGGTGTTGATGGGTTTCGGTAATTTTTGTCTGAAGAGAGGGAGATGGGTTTTAGTAATTTTCGTCTGAAGAGAGAGAAATAAAGCTCTGGGAAAAAATTGAAATATAAGGGTAATTGGATCTTTTTGTCAAGAAAGTGTCTATGGCATGAAATTTTTCATGATGTGTCTAAATTTCAACAAGGGCCCCTAATTGTATCTATTTTCTCAATTTTCCCAAATATTTACCGTAAACTCTTCTCAACGCGTTATTTTTTCTTTGAATAAAATTGATAAATTACAAAGATTTATCCAATAGACTTAATTTTAATCCTAATTGTATTCAAACATGAATACTAGATATTTCTATGATAAATCAAACAATGAATCCTAATCTAAGATTAACTAGAATATTAATCCTCATTCTTAACATGACTTCTAATCTAATTAGAAACAATTGATTATAATCATTTTTAACATAGATTTTATTTCATAAACTAACTCCAAAGGCTTGGAAAACTTTTTAGTATTTTTAGGGCATATTTGGTGTGCGACACTGTATATCACTATTTTACTACATCGTATTAAATAGTGTAATATATGTGTTTGATTGTAATTTGACATAGTATTAATTTATACTTTGTACAACCCTTAGATGCATGCACATTATATTAAATAATTTAGAGTTAATCATCACATTAGTATTACATTGTATAATACTAATTCAAAAATATCAAAATTATCCCTATAAAATTATATATGTCAAACAATACCATTTAAATTTTAAAAATAATTATTCATTTATTTTGTTTACAAATTATAAAATCAAATTTATTTAAAATTTGTTATCTGAAAATCAAGAGTGGCTGCCAGAGGGAGTCACCATCGTTGCTAGCCGCAAGTGGGATGGCACGTCTAGAGACATAGCCACCATCATGATGCTCGTTGGCATGTGCTCTATTAGGTTTCGTTGACCATCTCGTTGTTTGAGCTGCTGATCGTCAGAAATATAGCAATTAAAGTTTTGAAACTGTATTTTGGTCGCCTTCCCCGATTAAAATCAACCTTTTGAGACGATCAAAGTTATCTCATTGCATAAATCGTCTCACGACGTTCTTTCTAAGCACAATATTGTCTTAGACATGCCGAAAATTTTTTTCAATAATCGGTCCTATTGGGTCTTGCAACGTATGAAAGTTACAAATAATATAACAGAAATCCGTAACGTAAATCGGAACATGATTTTTTCGTGGTTCGGTTGTAACCAACCTACATCCACGGGCAACAAGAGTTGCAATCCACTATGTTGTATGTGTTTACACTCGACTTAAGACTCTTTACAGTGGTAGACACCTGCTCACTCACTAACCTAATCTATGTAAACTTGATAAACCTCGATCACAACCATAGTCCTTCACACACTCTTCTAACACTGCTCTTTTTCTGTCACGATTATCTTAACAACACACTGTTAAGAATAACATAACACCCGTAACTGCTACAGACCCATAACTAGTATAGACACATGTGATTACTCAACTCCCTTAACCTCACACGATCTATAACAATTAACCAAAGCCTAAAGCTTTATACAAGACATAAGAAACAAATAAAAACGCACTCAAACTTGCTCTTGATTGCTCTCTCTCAATTTGTGTTGAATGCCTTGAATGCCTTAAATTAATTCCACCAAAAGCTATGAAGATAGCTTTATCTAGTATTTGATATCAATTGTAATCCTTGTCAAAATCCTGTAGAATCTCAATAATACTTGTAAGGAAAGTTTGGATAACAATCAAACACTATAGGAAGTGATAATATACTTCTCCTAAGTAAACTAGAATACTTAAATAATATCTTAATCTAATAAGAGATAATTAATGCAAATATAAACTTCATATTTCAACTAGGATACCAAATCCAAACTTATTCCTATTTAACTAGGATACCATAAAACTTATTCTTATTTAACTAGGATACCATATCAAAACTTATCCTATTTTAATTAAAATTCTCCTAATACAAAACATCTATATAAAATAAATGAGATTAGAAAAATATTCATATTTAATATTTTTATCACATGATGACAAAATACTCATGTGCAATGCACATGCACGTCTAGAACCAACAATCTCCCCCTTTGGCATCTTGTGATGAAAACATCTAAATGTTAAAAAAAAATGCATGAATACATGTAATGCAACTAAAATGAAACACTTAAACAAAAACTATAATGACAACCTAAAAAATAAAGAAACAACCAAATAACTCCAAAAACATTCATACTTCTCCCCCTTATTTTCTGAACAAGTGCCAAAGTATAAAAGAAAAAACAAAATGACAAACAAAAACTCCCCTGACTAAATGTTCACCTCTTCAAATTGAGCATAAATGTGAAAAAAATTTTAAAAATCAAGAAACTAATTAAATCAAGTACTCCTGCAATTGAACAAACTCCCCCTCAAATCAATTTTGCTGACCTAGAACTTTTGACACGTCAAAATACACTTAAGAGGATCAAGCTGAGTCAAACATATAGCACTGATCGTAAGTTATAAAAACCATAACTGAAAACAGTCGTAATACACATAACAGAAATATTTGGACATCATATAATCTTTTATATCCAAGCATGTATCCGAGCTGTGGATAATCCTCAAACAGAAATATTATTTTATCACTTAATCCAATTGAGTGATCAACTTGAACATGCTTCTTACACACACAAAAGTTAATCTCAATGGAAATTTTCTGAATGAATAGAGTAGCTTTCACACATGTATAGAGGTAGCCCTTTTCCATTTGAGTGGGTGACCTCAACATATTTCCAAGATACATTGAAGTTACTCTCAATGGATGGCTTTCACTCATCATATACTGGTAGCCCTTTCTGTATTTGACATGAAATTATCAGCAAAATTATACCAATAAAACAGCTTAAGCATGCTTGAAATATAAATAGACTAATGATGCTACAGATATAAACAACATAATTAAACACTGTTATAATTCAAGTAACTGACAAGTGCCAATGTCCTTTCTCAGTTTTTCAAATCTTAGTGCATCTTAATGCTTATATGAACAGGTCAACTAGATGATTTTCATATGAAATATGCTCTGTACAGATAATCTTTGATTCAACAAGTTTCTAAACAACACTTTTTGTCATCACTTGTCTGACTGAAAATTTTCAAAAACTTTTCATTTCCTGTCACATGTTTAGAACAATCACAATCATTATTTGAAGAAACATTAAGTGCAGCAACTTTGCAGTGAGTTTCATGTTTCTTAACCCAAACCTGTCATGTCTTATATGACTGTCTAAACTGACTTGCCTTTTTCTTTAAAAAATTTTGTAATTTATAGCACCTATGTCTAATGTGACCTTTAACACCACAAAAATAGCAAGTAGGAACAAATTTTCTTACCTTTTCTGGATTTGAAATGAAAGAACTCATTGGGGAAGCAAAATAAGTCATATCTTTAAAGCTTGAATTAGAAGTGTTACCAGAATTTGAAGCTTTAACAAACACTGTCTTTGATGTTGAAACACCATTCTTTTCATCATACCCCAGACCATGTTTGATGGAGTTATCACGGCCTAAACTTAGAATTTGATCAAGCTTTGCTGAGCCTATCTTGAGTTGATTAATGCACTTGTTTGACTCATCCAATTCTGCAGTAATTTTCTGGATACATTCTGTTTTGTCTGTCACAACAGCTTCCAATTTTATGATTTTTTCATCTGCAGATGTTATTTCGCTCTTGAGCACTTCTTGTTCATTCTTAAGAGTTTTGATCTATACTTTCTGCTTCTCCCATATCTTATAAAGTGCATTATAAGCCTCCTGAAGTTCTCCATAGTATTCAGCATCCTTCTCAGCATCTAACTCCTCAATGTCTGATCTGTTCTGTTCTGTTACATTAGACACAACAGCTTCAATTATGTCAGACATAACTGTTTGCTTTTTATCTGAAATAGTCCCATTGAATGCTCAATAATTGTTGGTGTTGTCTTCATCTGTTTTTGAGTCATCATCACTCCATGTTGCACATAAACTCCTTTTCTTCTTATAATTAGGACACTCAGTTTGAATGTGCCCAAATCCCTTGCATTCATAATATTGAATACCTTTTCTCTCAAGCTTCTCTTGTTTTTTCTTTGTTAGTTCTTTACGAAATTTTTTAGCATCAAAGTTCTCAGAATTTTTCTTCTTGAGATTTTTCTTCATATATTTGACAAAATTCCTTGTCAAATGAGCAAGTTCATATCGGAATCATCAAGATTGTTGTCATCTTTTTCTTCTTTTTCTAAAGAAGAAATAAAGGCAATACTCTTTTCCCTCCTTCTTGACTTTAAACCCATCTCATATGCTTGAAGAGACCCAATCAGTTCATCAACTCGCAACATTATTGCTTTCTTCGATAGCTGTGACCTTAGGCTGAAATTTTTTTGATAAAGATCTAAGTATCTTGCCAACAATTTTAGCCTCAGCATATTCCTCACCAAGCATATAAGTAGAGTTTGTAATTTCACAAAGTCTAGTATGAAATTCACTAATGGTTTCTTCTTCATGCATAACTAAGTTTTCAAATTTGGAAATCAGAGTAAGCAACTTAGATTCTTTAACCCTTTGAGTACCTTCATTCTTTAACTCAAGGATATCCCAAGCTTCTTTTGCAATTGTGCACTTTGAAATTATTCCGAACTGTTGAAGTTGACAGCAATAAAAATTGCATTGATGCCTTTAGAATTCCATCCAGCTAATCGATATTCAGTTTCACTCTACTCATTCTGTGGTTTCTCAATCTGCTGCCCAGCATCATTGGCTTTTATTGGGGGTGTCCAGCCATGAACAATGCTCGTCTATACTCTTTCATCAATTGATTTGATGAAAGCTCTCATCTTGACTTTCCAAAAAGCATAGTTTGCATCTTCAAGTAACGGTGGTTGAGTGACCGATCCTCCTGCCCGAAATCCTTCCATACATGCCAAAAAAGTCTGATCTACACTAGTATGTCAGTGTACCTGCTCTGATACCAATTGTTGGGTTTTGCAGCGTATGGAAGTTATGAATAATAGAACAGAAAATCGTAACGTAAATTGGAACATGATTTTTACGTGGTTCGGTTATAACCAACCTACATCCACGGGCAACAAGAGTTGCAATCCACTATGTTGTATGTGTTTACACTCGACTTAGGACTCTTTACAGTGGTAGACACCTGCTCACTCACTAACCTAATCTATGTAAACTTGATCAACCCTGATCACAACCATAGTCCTTCACACACTCTTCTAATGCTGCTCTTTTTCTGTCACGATTATCTTAACAACACGCTATTAATAATAACATAACACCCGTAATGCTAAGACCCGTTACTAGTATAGACACATGTGATTACTCAACTCCCTTAAGCTCACACGATCTATAACAATTAACCAAAGCCTAAAGCTTTATACAAGACATAAGAAACAAATAAAAACGCACTCAAACTTGCTCTTGATTGCTCTCTCTCAATTTGTGTTGAATGCCTTGAATTAATTCCACCAAAAGCTATGAAGATAGCTTTATGTAGTATTTGATATCAATTGTAATCCTTGTCAAAATCCTGTAGAATCTCAATAAAACTCATAAGGAAAGTTTGGATACCAATCAAACATTATAGGAAGTGATAATATACTTCTCCTAAGTAAACTAGAATACTTAAATAATATCCTAATCTAATAAGAGATAATTAATGCAAATATAAACTTCCTATTTTAACTAGGATACCAAATCTAAACTTATTCTTATTTAACTAGGATACCATAAAACTTATTCTTATTTAACTAGGATACCATATCAAAACTTATCCTATTTTAATTAAAATTCTCCTAATACAAAACATCTATATAAAATAAATGAGAAAATATTCATATTTAATGTTTTTATCACATGATGACAAAATACTCATGTGCAATGCACATGCACGTCTAGAACCAACAGGTTCAATGAAAGTCGAGCAGCTATTCTAAAAAAAATTAATAAATAACTAGTTTTATAAAATATTTTTATATTTTGTGTGTGTGTGTGTTGTGTATATATATATATATATATATATATATATATTAATTCTTACTTTTTTTTTTGTTCAAACTAATACAATACATGAATATATTAAAAGTAATGTAATTTTGATATAAGACTATTTGAGTACTATACAATGTAATGCTATATAATGTAATAATATGCTAAACAGTGTCACACACCAAACATGTCCATCGAATTTCTAATTAAACACATCTATTTTTTTTTTCACATAGTATCTTTTTACCCCTATTCTTGTAGATAAATGCCTATTATTAGAATTTTCAAGATGTAATATCTATCTCATTCATCGTCAAAATCTCAGTGGAGCAAAATTTATTATGATTTGATAATTTTTCTTAAACAAATGCTTTTATTAATATTTCATAGAGTTAGTGAATTTTTTAATCATATTTTTATTAAATTAAGCATTGAACTTGTTGAATTTATATTGGATATTTTTGGAATTATAAAGGTGACATGAATGAAGTCTAATTTCTTAAGTTTTTGATTCTGGAATGTACTTAAGCTTGAAATTAGTTCAAGTGCACGTAACATCATTTTATTCAAATATAGATGGTATGATATGGTTTCACAAACAAAGAGGAGATTTTAGAAAAATTTTAAAGAAAAAATATTTTTATAAAATTTGAGGAAAAATACGTTAAAATAAATATAATTTAAGAAAAAAATATGTTAAAATAACAAACAAGAACAACCATAGTATAGATGAATTTGTATACGATTTGCAGTGCAGAGTAAATGGTTCATAAGTATATGTACTTGACACATAAATATTGTTAACATTTACTCTTCCCTATAGTACAAATTAGTTTAAATTTACTCCTCCATTTAATGCAAATTAAAATTTGAAAAATAAATAGTTTAAACGGGCTAATTTTCATATATATGTAGAAGACGTCATTATTCACACCATAAAAAAAAAAGAAAAGAATAAACATTTTAATTTTAAAACACCATTATTTATTTCTAATTTTATTTTATGATTCTTTATATATTTTTAAAGTTATTTTATGGTCATTTAGCTTATTTATGTATCAAATTCTTTTAGAAAAATAACATTTTTACCTAATTATTCACGTTTAAATAAATTAAATTCACAATAAATTTTGGTATACAAATATTTTTACTATGTGAATAAAATTATAAGTAAAAATAATATATAAATACGGATATATGTATAAAATCATTAGTTTTTAAACATTTTAGTTCAAATGTTAAAATAACATAATAAATATACCATTCAAATTTTTATACTCAGATCTATTTAGATTTCATTTTAATTCATACCTATTCAGATTTCAGATAAAAAAATAATTATTCTCTTTGGTGCGTTCGAAACTAAAAAGTATACTAGTCGCACAAGTAATAAAGTGATAAATAAGATATCGTTCCCAGGGGTTGGTTATAATTAAATTTGTTATTAAATAGCAATAATAAAATAAATAGGGGGTTTTGTTGAATGATTAATTAAATGAAATACGAATGCAAATGAAGAATAATTCAACACAAAGTTAAATGAAGTGAGAAATAATCAATGAGAGAAACTTGGTTAAGGGATCATTCTCTACCACAAGATATAAATTTGCGAATTAACTATAGAATTGTCATCCAATAACAACATTTAAATTATCAAACCGTAAATAACAATAAACTCTATTGCCCCAATCTTTCCTTACTTTGTCGTTAAAACAAGCTCTTTATTTAATCTCTATCTATTAAACAACCTAGGACAAGCTCTCTAAATTTAATTCAGTAGAACCATTACGATAAGAAAGATAGGTTTATCTAAGTAATAAACACACAAGCTCGGATTATTTAACTTAGGTTATATTTTCCAATTGCAATCTTCGATCACAATTTTACTACTAACGATTAGAAATTTAAGACAATTACGGATCAAGATTTCTACTCTAGCAATAGACAACAACCAGATTCTATTTAATTAGCCACCCAAATAAAATCAGCAAGCAATTATAAGCATTGAATATGAGAAAATACAAACAACTTCAATTAGAGAATTGGATAACAATTTCTTGAACAATTAACTCACAAAAGCCATATCTAGGGTTTTGAAATCACCCTCAATCAAATCTAATCTAGTTACACATGTTCAAACACAACATAAATATAATACAACATAGAGAAATTCTAGACAATGAAAAGGAAAGGAAACACTTAGCAAATCCTTTGAAAATCTCCTCCGTAGATGAATCTCCCTAAAATTGTAGTTCCTCCTCTTTCCAAGCCTTATTTCTCCTTTAACAACTCCAAGAGATGTGAGAAATCAAGAGAAGCAGCCTCCAACTCGTTCTCCTCCTTCTTCTTATGAAAATAAAACCCTAAAATATGTTTATATACTCTGCTGTAGTAATCTGCTACAGTGACATGAATAATAACATACTACAGTCATTTGTAAAATTACAATTCTATATTACTCACACCATTTTGATCATAACTTCTGGTACATTATATGGATTCATAAATTATAAACTTATCTAGAAACTAGATTTCTAGAGCTTTCCAATGGTATATAGCACATCACTTGGTTCATTGTATATCAATATAATTAAATCCGAGAAGTTGGTTGACTGGCAAAGGTGAAAATGAAAAGTTTTACCCCAATTTGATGCAAGCTCCTTCAAAATTCCTACAAACATCAAAACCACACAAAAACATAAAAACACCAAGGAATATAGCAAAGAAACATAGACTAATTGATATGAAAATAATATATAGATAGAAACCTATCAAATTCCCCCACACGTAGACTTTGCTAGTCTCGAGCAACTAGAATGATATGAAAACAAAACTTAACCTAAACAAAATCACAAAAAAAAATCAAAACACACAAATGCTTCAACTTGCAAATAAGCCTCAAAGATTGTGCTTAATTATAATGATAAGTGTCTATTTATATATCATTTTCATATCAATTCGTCCATGTTTCTTTGCTATATTCCTTGGTATTTTTATGTTTTTGTGTGGTTTTGATGTTTGTAGGAGTTTTGGAGCAACTTGCACAAAAATGGAGTAAAACCCTTCATTTTCACCTCTGCTAGTCAACCATCTTCTCGGATTTAATTGTATTGATATACAATGAACCCGATGACATATCATATACCGTTGAAAAGCTCTCGAAGTCTACTTTTTGGAGAAATTTACGGTTTATGAATCCATTCAGTGTACCGAAAGTTGTAATCAAAACAGTGTGAGAAGTGTAGAAATGTAATTCCACACATCACTGTAGCATGTATAATACGGGACACTGTAGCACGTTACTGTAGCAGAGTATTTAAACACATTTTAGGGTTTTATTTTCATAACTTGAAGAGGGGAGAACGTGGTGGAGGCTGCAGCTCTGGAATTCTTTCATCTCTTGGAGTTCTTGAAGGAGAAAGGAAGCTTGGAAAGAGGAAGAACTACAATCCAAAGAGAATTACATCAAATTTGCTAAGTTTTTCCCTTCCCTTTCATTTTCTGGAATGTCTCCATGTTGTATTGTATTTACCACGTTCTTAAACATGTGTAACTGAATCTGAATTGGTTGAGGGTGATTTCAAAGCCCCTGATATGGTTTTTGTAAGTTGATTGTGTAAGGAATTGTTATCCAATTCTCTAATTGAAGTTGCTTGTATTCTCCCATATTTAATGCTTATGATTGCTTGCTGATTGTATTTGAGTGGCCAACTGAATATAATCTGGTTGTGTCTATTGCTAGACTAGAAATCTTGATCCGTAATTGTCTTGAATTTCTAATCCTTAGTAGCAAAATTGTGATCAGAGATTGCAATTGGAGAATATAACCTAAGTTAAATAATCCGAGCTTGTGTGTTTATTGCTTAGATCAACCTATCTTTCTTATCATAATGCATCCATTGAATTAAACTCAGAGAGCTTGTTCTAGGTTGTTTAATGGATAGAGATTAAATAAAGAGCTTGTTTTATTTAACAACAAAGTAAGGAAAGATTGGGGTAATAGAGCTTGTTATTATCTACGGTTGATAACTTCAATGCTGTAATTAGATGACAATTCTACAATTAATTCGCAAATCCATATCTTGTGGTAGAGAAGGATCCCTTAACCAGCTTTCTCCCATTGATTTTTCATTCAAATTTACTTTCTGTTTTGTTATTCTTTACTTGAATTCTTATTTCATTTAGTAAAGCATTCAACAAAAATCCCCCCCTGTTTAGTTTATTGTTGCTGGAAATAACAAATTCAATTAGAATCAATCCTCGTGGGAACGATATCTTACTTATCACTTTATTACTTGTGCGACTAGTATACTTGCTAGTTTCGAACGCATCAAGTTTTTGGCGCCGTTGCCGGGGATTGATTTTCTAATCAATTTGTTATTCTGTTTTTACTACTGATTCTTGATTGTTATTTCCTGATTGTTTGTGTTTAGGCTTTTATGTCCGAGGGAGAAGCGGATCAACGACTTAAGAGAATTAAGGAGTTTCTCCAATCCTCGAATTTAAGGCTAAATCGGTCAATTTCAACTCCACCTCCAGAATTTGACCTTGCACGACATACTTTCCTCCCATCTTCTTGCAGTTCAATCAAATCTGAATCGGAAGCAATGGCGATGGAAAACGATCAGACTCTTAAGGAGTTAGCGGCTCCAATTATTGATCAACAACCGCTATGCATAAGCACCAATTTTGAGATAGATTTTTGAACTTAAATCTGGACTGATTCATCTCTTGCCTACATTTCATGGTTTTGCAGGAGAGGATCGAACAAACACCTCAAAGAATTTCATGTGGTATGCTCAAGTATGAAGCCAACCGGCGTTTCTGAAGAGCAAATTAAATTGAGAGCTTTCCCATTCTCATTAGCAGATTCGGCAAAAGATTGGCTATACTATCTACCACCAGGTACCATTACCACTTGGAATGAGATGAGTAAACTCTTTTTGGAGAAATACTTTCCAGCCTCGAAAGTTACAAATATTAGAAAAGATATTAGTGGCATTCGACAACACAATGGAGAATCACTTCATGAATATTGGGAGAGATTTAAAAGGTTATGTGCTAGCTGTCCAAACCACCAAATTAGTGATGGACTCCTAATTCAATATTTCTATGAGGGTCTCTTACCAATGGAAAGGAGTATCATTGATGCTGCTAGTGGTGGAGCACTAGTTAATAAAACACCGAACGTTGCAAAACGTTTGATTAGTGACATGGCAGCGAACTCCCAACAATTCAGCAGTCAATTTGAGCCACAACTACCAAAAGAGTAAATGAGGTAAGTACTTCAAACATTGAACAACAACTTTGTGAACTTACCTCTCTTGTAAAAAAAATGGCTGTAGGACATATGCAACAATCTTATGCATGTGGAGTATGTTTTGCCATGGACCATCCAACCGACATGTGTCCAACTTTGCAAGAAGGAGATACAGAACAAGCCAATGCCATTGGTGGATTTCCAGGACAACCAAGGCAAAGGTATGACCCTTTCTCCAAAATGTACTTACAATGCTGGATGGCAGAGATCCCCCTAAGTTAAGATATGCGAATCGTCAACCAATTGTCCCAAATGCCTACCAAATCGACCACCAGGTTTCAATCAACCAAGGGTGCAGCAACCATTTCAAGCACAACCACCACCAACACCACAACCAGCACCGCAACCAGCTCCATAAAATTCAGGTACGTCTCTCGAGGATATTGTTAAAGCACTTGCCACTAACACAATGCAATTTCAGCAGGAAACTAGGCAAGTATCCAAAACTTGGAAAATCAAATGGGACAATTGGCCACTAACATGAGCAAATTTGAGAGTCAAAGCTCAGGAAAATTACCTTCTCAGCCGGTGATCAATCCAAGAGAGAATGTTAGTG
>SNVD02008887.1:0-34778 GCA_013180625.2 Boswellia sacra | reverse complement strand
TGAATGGTAATACCAGTTTTCGCAAAAGGTCCAAGATTTAAAGAAGCATAAATAGAATATGGCATGACATTAACAGATGCTCCTAAATCTAATATAGCTCTTTCAAACTTGGTATTACCAATGGTGCATGGAATGATGAACATACCTAGATCTTTGCATTTTGGAGGAATTTTTCTTTGCAATACAGCTGAAACATTTTCCCCCACACTTACTTTCTCATTTCCCTTCAACTTTCTCTTGTTGGTGCAAAACTCCTTGAGAAATTTTGTACAACGAGGTACTTGCTCAATAGCATCCAGAAGTGGTATATTTACCTCGATTTTGTGAGAAGTTTCCAGGATTTCTTGTTCTTGTTCCTCCTTCGATTTTGCAAATCTACTAGAAAAAAAGTGGAGAAGAAACATATGAAGGAATGGGAGTTATAGGATTTACCTGAGAAGTCAGTGTTTTGTTCATGGTGGAACTGGTGTCATCTCCTTCATCAGTATGTGATTTCTTTGGCAGGACATCTAACTGCTCTTCATTTTGCAAAGTTATCGCACAAGAATTCTCTCTTGGATTGATCATCGTTTGACAAGATAATTCTTCTGAGCCTTGGCCATCGAATTTGCTCATGCTAGTGGCCAATTGTCCCATTTGATTTGCCAGGTTTGGATACTTGCCCCAGTTTCCTGCTGGAATTGCATTGTGTTAGTGGCAAGTGCATTAACAATGTCCTGGAGAGACATACCTGAGTTTTGTGAAGCTGTTTGCGGTGCTGGATGTGGCATTGGTGGTGGTTGCATTTGAAAAGGTTGCTGCACTCTAGGTTGATTGAAACCTTGTGGCCGATTTGGTATCACATTTGGAGTGATTGGTTGGTGATTCCAGTAACTGAAATTATGGTGATCTTCCCATCCAGCATTGTAAGTGTTAAAGAAAGGATCATACCATTGCCTTGTTTGTCCTGGAAATCCACCCATGGCATTGGCTTGTTCCATATATTCTTCTTGTAAAGTTGGATACATGTCGATTGGATGCTCCATCGTAGAATATATCCCACATTCATAAGATTTTTGCATATCTACTACAGCCATGTTTTCCACAAGAGAGGTTAGCTCAGAAAGTTGTTGTTCAATGTTCGGAGTGCTTACCTCATTTACTCTCCATGGTACTTGTGGCTCAAATCCGCTACTGAATTGATAGAAGTTTACTGCCATGTTGTCTAACACAAACAATCAGAAAAGAAAAACAAAGAAAATATGAATCAACAATGAAAACAAAATAACAAATCGATTAGAAAATCAATCCCCGGCAACGGCGCCAAAAACTTGATGCGTTCGAAACTAGCAAGTATACTAGTCGCACAAGTAATAAAGTGATAAGTAAGATATCGTTCCCACGAGGATTGATTCTAATTGAATTTGTTATTTCCAGCAACAATAAACTAAACAGGGGGGATTTTTGTTGAATGATTTACTAAATGAAATAAGAATGCAAGTAAAGAATAACAAAACAGAAAGTAAATTTGAATGAAAAATCAATGGGAGAAAGCTGGTTAAGGGTCCTTCTCTGCCACAAGATATGATTTGTGAATTAATTGTAGAATTGTCATCCAATTACAGCATTGAAGTTATCAACCGTAGATAACAACAAGCTCTGTTATCCCAATCTTTCCTTACTTTGTTGTTAAATAAAACAAGCTCTTTATTTAATCTCTATCCATTAAACAACCTAGAACAAGCTCTCTGAGTTTAATTCAATGGATGCATTATGATAAGAAAGATAGGTTGATCTAAGCAATAAACACACAAGCTCGGATTATTTAACTTAGGTTATATTCTCCAATTGTAATCTCTGATCACAATTTTGCTACTAATGATTAGAAATTCAAGACAATTACGGATCAAGATTTCTAGTCTAGCAATAAATCACAACCAGATTATATTCAGTTGGCCACTCAAATACAATCAGCAAGCAATCATAAGCATTAAATATGGGAGAATACAAGCAACTTCAATTAGAGAATTGGATAACAATTCCTTACACAATCAACTTACAAAAACCATATCAGGGGCTTTGAAATCACCCTCAACCAATTCAGATTCAGTTACACATGTTTAAGAACGTGGTAAATACAATACAACATGGAGACATTCCAGAAAATGAAAGGGAAGGGAAAAACTTAGCAAATTTGATGTAATTCTCTTTGGATTGTAGTTCTTCCTCTTTCCAAGCTTCCTTTCTCCTTCAAGAACTCCAAGAGATGAAAGAATTCCAGAGCTGCAGCCTCCACCACGTTCTCCCCTCTTCAAGTTATGAAAATAAAACCCTAAAATGTGTTTAAATACTCTGCTACAGTAACGTGCTACAGTGTCCCGTATTATACATGCTACAGTGATGTGTGGAATTACATTTCTACACTTCTCACACTGTTTTGATTACAACTTTTGGTACACTGAATGGATTCATAAACCGTAAATTTCTCCAAAAAGTAGACTTCGAGAGCTTTTCAACGGTATATGATATGTCATCGGGTTCATTGTATATCAATACAATTAAATCCGAGAAGATGGTTGACTAGCAGAGGTGAAAATGAAGGGTTTTACTCCATTTTTGTGCAAGTTGCTCCAAAACTCCTACAAACATCAAAACCACACAAAAACATAAAAATACCAAGGAATATAGCAAAGAAACATGGACGAATTGATATGAAAATGATATATAAATAGACACTTATCAATTACGTTAACACCAACAATCTCTCCCTTTTTGGCAACTTGTGATGAAAACACTGAACTGTTTCTAAGAACAACACATGATAAGTTAGATATCACTGAAAGTTATCATGAACAATAAAATAGACAAATATCCCATGGAAAGAAATAATCAGAAAGCTGTTGGTAATCACATCACAGCACACTGTCACAAGATATATAACTGATCAAAGTACTAAAGTGAAGTTTGACAAATACAAGCAAACTCATCTGCAAAACAAATGAAAATATTTTGTCAGACACTGCTGCATTCAAATTCATCTACAAATTCATCCAAGTAACTGTGCAGATTAATAACCCTTAACACAAATCAGCAAGCAGTTCAAGTGCACATAACACATGAAATGTAGTTCATTCTCCCCCTCACTTCTTACTTATTCCTTGGAGAAACAAGTAACACAAAAACAAAATTAGTAAGTAGAGAGAACCATGAGTCAAAAGATAAAAGAAATGACAGCAAAATAAAATAGTTCAACAATCAAAATAAAGCCAGCAATAAAACCCAATAAAATCCAGCCAGCTCTCTTATCTTCTCCCCCTTGATTTTAGCACAAGTGGCCAAAATCTAACTAAGTCTGGGAGACTTTCTAACTGGTGATGAGGTAGAGCTACCAGGGCGTTTGATGGATTTGCAAGCCATATGTTTAACCCGACGCCTAGGAGTGGAGGTAGGCTGATCAGATGGAACTGGATCTGGTTGAGCTTTAACTGGTGCTGTCTATTCAGAAGGGACTGGTGCTGGTGGAGCTTCAGCAGTATCCGATGAAGTTGCAGTGACTTCAGCAACAACTCTGCGTATCTCCCTCTCTATTCTTTTGGCACTGGTTTTAGTGATCTTGGCAGGCTGTTGTGTAGAGATAACCGGTGACTCAGCTACTGGAAGAGTTGGTGAGCGAGGTGGTGGTGGATGAGATTCTGCTACAGCTGCTGGAGGGACAGGGATATCCTGAGATTCTGTCTCAGCAAGTGGTGAGGTCTGCTTTATTCCGGAATCTGCTTGTATTGGTGCATCTGATTCAGATTCATCTCGCAAAGTGAGAGCTGATGAGTCTAGTTTCTACTTCTTCTGATCAGATGATTTCTTCACCACTTTAGGTTTCTTCTTTCCCTTCCTGCTATATCCCTTGACAGAAGTCTTGATTGATTTTTCTTTTGGCTTTTGTGCTGCTGTTCTATCTTTCTTAGCAGCAGGTTGTGCAGCATGACTTGATGGCATTTGAGCATCTTCTTCAGGTAGTGGTTCATTGTCCTCTGGTATTTCCTCAGTTTGTTTTTCAGGAATCACAGGTTCAGGATCCATGGATTGTGGTACTGTGGACCGAGACTGTCCTGTAAATTGAGCTTCCAAGACAGATTGCTTGAGTTTAATGTCCTTCAAATCCTACAGAATAACTGTCAAAGCAGAGTTGATCAATTCAAGTTTTTCTTCAACAATTTTCAATTGGTTTTTCCTGACTCTTGTTGGTTTTGGTTCAGGTGCAGGTAAGTCAGTTTGATCATGCAATCTTTGAAGGAATCCCTTGGTAATGGACTTAGACAGAATTTCTGTCTGTTCACTAGAGCTCACAGGAATATTGTTCTGAGCACGTATTCCTTGAATCAAACAAGCGAACACAAGCAAATAGTAATCAGAGTGATAGGAACCAATTTGTACAATTATTCTATAGGCTAACAATCCAAAGTTGATTGGCCGATTAGTTCCTAAACAATATAGAAGTTTCACTCTGTCTTCTTGAATTTGACTTTGGTGGGAAGAAGGAAGCCAATTAAACTGTGCTATCTTATGTAACACTCTGTATTTCTTCCTAAGGTATTTCTGGTCAAGACCATCTTTGGGTTTCCATTCAATGTCTGTTCGACCAGTTACTTCCTTAACTATTTCTGCCATGTTATATTCTTCATCTACAGAATGCATACTGCCTATTGGAATGTTCAGAAAAGAGTTTATGACATTGGGAGAGAATTTCACAAACTTCCCCCGACAGTAAACTTTGTGATAATGAAAACTCTTAGGATCGTCAATGGCACTTGAGATATTAGCATAAAATTTCTGAATCAAAGCTTTTATAGGAGGAAGAAAGTTTGATACCATTTGAGTCCACTAATTGGACTCAATCATCTCACTGAGACCATATGTGTTGAAGTCCGAGAGTTTCACTAGCCTTTCCAACTGTAGCTTTCTCTATGAAGTAATCTTGACAAACTTCTATTTGACTGCAGCTGTGAGAAATTTGTTGTATTTTGGCTTGACCTTGTCCTTAATCTTCTTCATTGGTACTTGTTCATCCGCACTGATGGCAGGATCAACTGTAACCGTTGCATGTGTGTGTTGCGCAGGAGATGACTGATTGCTGTCACTACTGTTGTGACTGGAGCCGCTTGAGGAAGAAGAAGCACTAGCTATCAAGTTTGATGAGGTTGCCATAGCATGGGTTTCTGAACTGTAGAAGATTTTCAGAATAGGAACAGAGAACCAAGACGTAGGACAGGGAAGCAATTGTAGGTAAGGGATGATATGAACAGGAGAAGCCCACAAACTATTTGTTATATATACTAGGCCGAATTTTAAGAAATTTCTGTTTTTCAACAAAAATTTATTAATGACTTCCCTTTCCAAAACTGTTTAATAACCTCCTTTAAACACATCAGTTCAAATTTGATTTAAATTCAAATAAGGAATACTAATAGAATTAGGATTCCCGCCATTGAGACTTCTCTCCCTTAATTCAACGTTACTAATATGGCAATTTTTTGACACATGGACACACAAGTGACTTATATTTAGGAGAAGCACATAGGACATTGTTATGAAAAACGTAACAGAACACAGTTAATAATATCATAACCGTAATATCTGAATTATTATATGTATCATTCTAAGGAAGCATATTTTAGAGCTGAGTAATTTACATATGAAAGCTTATTTTGAATCAATTGAGTGGACAACTTGAGCATGCTTCTTACACACACAAAAGTTGACTTCAGTGGAAACTTTTCTAGATTAATACAGTAGCTTTCACACAATATAAAGGTAGCCATTTTCATGTGAGTGGGTGACCTTAACATATTTCCTAGATACCCTGAGGTTACTCTCAATGATGGCTTTCACACATCATATATTGGTAGCCCTCACTGTATTTTTTATTTTAACTCAGTATCTATTATTCATACAAATTTTATACCATAGCTCAAACATGCTAAATTAGAAGGAAACTTATGATACTACAGATATGAATAACCTAACAGCATACTGTGCTCACTCATATAACTGACAAATACCTAAGGCTTTTCTTAGATTTTCAAATCTTGTTGTGTCGAATGCCTTAGTGAATAAGTCAGCCAATTGTTTATCAGTGGAGATGTGCTCAATGTGTATCACCTTAGATTCTACTAGTTCCCTTATAAAATGGTATCTAATATCAATGTGTTTTGTTCTAGGATGCTGAACAAGATTTTTGGAAACATTTATTGCACTAATATTATCATAAAACACAGTTATAGGCTTTTGTTCAATACCATAATCACTCAACATTTGCTTCATCCATAATAGTTGCGTACAACAACTCCCTGCTGTAATTTATTCTGCTTCTGCTGTAGCTAAAGAAATTGAATTCTGCTTCTTGCTGTGCCATGAAACCAAGTTAGTACCAAGATAAAAACAACCTCCTGAAGTACTTTTTTTGTCATCTGCATTTCTTGCCCAATCTGCATCGCTGAACCCTGCAAGACAATCATTTATATCTTTAGAAAACCATATCCTATAATCACATATTCCATGAACATACCTGATGATTCTCTTGGCTGCTGCAAGATGGGATTCTTTGGGACTTGCTTGAAACCTTGCACAAAGTCCTACACTAAAGCTCAAATCTGGTATGCTTGCTGTGAGGTATAGAAGGCTGCCAATAATGCTTCTGTACAAGCTTGCATCAACATCTTTTCTTGTATTATCTTTTGAAAGTTTTAGATTAGTATTGATAGGAGTTTTCATTCGTTTTGCATTCTCAAGCCCAAACTTCTTTATAAGATTTTTGGCGTATTTTGATTGAGATATAAATATCCCATCATTCATTTGCTTAACCTACAATCCAAGAAAGAAATTTAATTCTCCTACTATGCTCATCTCAAACTCTTCCTGCATCAACTTAACAAACTCATTAATTTTGCTTTTTTTAGTTGATCCGAAAACAATGTCATCAACAGATATTTGAGCAACAATAAAATAGTTTGATGCATATTTGATAAACAGGGTCTTATCATTACTGCCTCTTTTATAACCTCTGTTGATTAAAAAATTTGTCAACATTTCATACCAAGCTCTAGGAGCTTGTTTCAAACCATACAAAGCTTTGTGCAATTTGTACATAAAATCAGGATGTTTAGGATCTTCAAATCGGTTAGGCTGTTCAACAAAAACTTCTTCATTGAGATAGCCATTTAAAAATGCAGTTTTAACATCCATTTGATGCAACTTAAAATTAAGTAAACAAGCAATTGCAAGTAGTAATCTGATTGACTCAAGTCTAGCTACAGGTGAAAAGGTCTCATCAAAGTCTATGCCTTCAACTTGTATGTAACCTTGTGCAACTAACCTAGCTTTATTCCTTACTACTTGACCACTTTCATCAGTTTTATTTTTAAAAATCCATTTAGTTCCAATGACATTTGTACCTTCTAGCCTAGGAACTAATTCTCATACTTCATTCCTTTTAAATTGATTAAGTTCATCTTGTATAGCTTGAATCCACACCTCTTCTTTTAAAGCTTCTTTAACATTTTTTGGCTCAACTAAAGAAACATAACATGCAAACCTTACCTGATTTCTTACCTTGGTCTGGGTTTTCATCATGCCATCTGGTGTTCCAATGATAGAACTTGTTGGATGTGCCTTTTGAATCCATGTGGGTAGATCTTTTCTATCTTCATCATTCCGGATTGAGCTTCTGTTCAAATCTGAGTTGTCAGATGTTACTGTTACGTAAGGTGTAACAGCAACTGTTTCCTCCTTCATAACAGCATCTTCCTTTTTGTTGTTGTCTGAATCTGATTTTTTTGTATCTTCTGTGAAGCTGGTTATGCTTTCCTCTTGTGAGTACTTTGCATAATCATCAAGGTCATCAAATACTACGTTTGCAGATTCCATGACTGCCTCAATTCTCATATTGTAAACTCGAAATGCTTTAATGTTTTGAGTATATCCCACAAAAACTCTTCATTCACTCCTTGGATCTAATTTTCCTAGCAGTTCTCTATCGTTTAAGATGTAACACCTGCAACCAAAGACATGAAAATATTTCAAATTAGGTTTTCTTCCTTTCAAAATTTCATAAGGTGTCTGGTTAGTTCCAGGTCTAAGAAAAACTCTATTTGAAATATAACAAGCCGTGCTTATTGCTTCAGCCCATAGACTCTTGGTCAACTTTTTGCTATTGAGCATTACTCTAACCATCTCTTGAAGAGTTTATTTTTCCTCTCTACAATGCCATTCTGTTCAGGAGTTTTGGGGGCTGAAAATTCATGATCAATTCCATGATATTTGCAAATGTCAGCATAGCTAACATTTTCAAACTCCTTGCCATGATCACTTATTATTCTCACAATCCTTCCAATGTTCCTATTTTGCTCATTTTCAAGCTTAACACAAAGATTCCTGAAAGCTTCAAAAGTGTCAGATTTTTCTTTAATGAAATCAAACCAAGTATATCTAGAAAAATCATCCACACAAACAAATATGTATCTCTTACCTGTAATGCTTTCAATTTGCATAGGACCCATAAGATCCATGTGTAGCAAATCAAGTATCTTAGATGTGCTAAGATATGGATTTGATTTATGTGAACTTCTTATTTGTTTTCCCATTTGACATGGTCCACAAATTTTATTAATTTTGTCATCAAGTTTACGAACTCCTTTTGCAGCACCTAACTTAGTTAATTTAACGAAGTCTTTGTAATTTAAGTGTCCTAATTTTTTATGCCACAATTCTAAATCTGAAATCCTAGCATGAAATGCAATTTCTACCAAATAACAATTATCCGAAGATCTATTACCTTCTAGAATGCATTTACCGAAATTATCTAAGACCATGCATTTGTTTTGTGTGAAGTTAACAGTATATTTTTCATCACAAATCTGACTAATGCTTATAAGATTAGCTTTCAAGTCTTCAACTAGTAAGACATTTTTAAAATTGGGTAGGCCTTTGACATTCAAAGTACCTTTACTAATGATCTTACTTGTTGCTCCATCTCCAAAGGTGACATTGCCATCCTTGCATGCTTTAAAGTTTGTTAGAAACAGTTTATTTCCAGTAAAGTGCCTGGAACAACCGCTATCAAAATACCACAAATCATTAGATGCATGATTAAGTGCAGTAAAGGCAACATGGTATACTGTTTTGTCTTTCTTAACGCACCGCTGTTGTGATTTTGGTAACAGTTTGAACTGTTTTGATCTTTTATACAAAAAGTTCAACAATTTAAAGCATCTAGGTCTAATGTGTCCCCTTTTCCACAAAAATAACAAGTAGGAATGAATTTCCTTACCTTTTCAGGACTGGATTTGAAAGAACTCAGAGGAGAAACAAATGTTTCACTGCTCTTAGAATTAGGACTTGATTTTGAAGAGTTAAGTTCAAAATTCTTACCGATGTTGAAGCTTTAACAAAGACTATTTTTGATGTAGATGCAACATTACAATCAATATACCCCAATCCATGTTTGTTGGAGTTGTCTCTTCCAAGGTTCAAAACTTGATCAAGTTTGACTGCTCCAATTTTGAGTTGATCAACACACTTCTTGCTTTCAATTAGTTCTGTTGTGATTTTCTCAATGTGTTGATTTCAGCATAAGCTTTTTCACATTTCAGAACTTCAATCTCCTTTTTCAAGGTGTTGATTTCTTCTTTCTGACTCAGCCATTCACCATAGAGTGCATTGTATGTTTCTTGCAACTCTTCATAATATTCTGGTCCATCTTCAACATCTGAATGATCATCACTGACTTGACAATCTTTTGTTATGTCTGACACAACAGCTTTCCCTTTATCTACTGCAGATGCTGTAAATGCAACAAAATTGCTCATGCAATCTTGATCTTCTGACTCTGATTCTGATTCATCACTCCAGGTTGCTGTCAGCCCTTTGTTTTTTTTTTCTTGAGATTAGCACATTCAAATTGAATATGCCCATAACCGGAACATTAATAACACTGAATCTATCCTTTCTTTTCAGGTTGTTTCGGCTTCTTTTTATCATTCTCCTTGCTGAACTTTCTGAATTTTTCTTCACTTGAGTTTGATGGCTTTCCTTGATTCTTTTTCCTGAAATTTCTTTTCATGAACTTGACATAATTTCTTGTTAGAAAAGCAATTTGTTTAGAATCAATTTCAACAAGCTCATCACTACATTCATCATCAGATTTTTCAGCTTTCATATTAAATGCGATGCTTTTACCTTTTTGTTTCCGAGTACTTTGATTTATTTCAAAGTTTTGGAGAATGCCAATCAGTTCATCAACTCTCATGTCATCATTGTTTTTAACTTCCTCAATAGCTGAAATTTTAGGTTGAAATTTGTCTAGGACGGACCTAATTATCTTACTAACAACTTCTGCATCAGTGAAATTTTTGCCAAGCATGTAGACTGAATTCGTAATGTGACATATCTTAGAGTAAAAATCAGAAATTGATTCATCCTCATGCATCATCAGATTTTCAAATTGAGAATTCAGCCTCATTAATTTAGATCTTTTAACAGATGCAGTACCTTCATGTTTTTACCTCAAATATGTTCCATGCTTCCTTGGCCACTTTACATCTAGAAATCTGTCCGAAGTTGTTTAAGTCTACTACAGCAAAGATTGCATTAAGAGCCTTGAAGTTCCAATTGGATCGTCGGTATTCTTCATCAGACCATTCATCCTCTGGTTTTGGTTCGGCATTACCATAAGCATTCAGCTTTGTTGACGGTGTCCATCCTTTAAGCACACTAGCCCATGCCCTATCATCAAGAGACTTGATATACATCATCATTCTTACCTTCCAATATGGGTAATTACTATCATCGAGAATAGGTGGTTGCGTTCCAGATCCTCCATTGCGAATAAACTCCATCCTTCCAGATCAACGTGATCGTTTTCTTCACTTGTCTATCAGTGAACCTGCTCTGATACCAATTGAGAGTTCTGGAGGTATGCAGTTATAAATAACAAAATAGTAAACTGTAATGTAAATCGGCACAGGACGATTTTTACGTGGTTCAGTTATAAAAACCTACATCCACGGATAGCTATAGAGCTGCAATTCACTAAGTTCTTGTTTGTACAATCTTTAAGATCTTTTACATTGCTGACTCACTCCCACACATTGACCTAATCTTTGACAAACAAAATCTTCGCAAAGATCCTAAACTCTAGTGACACTGCTCACTCTCTGTCATAGATAACTTAACAACACACTGTTAAGTTATACATAACACCCGATGTCTGGCACAGGATTACATAAACACTCAACCCTCAAGTTATCCTAAGTGTCTACTAACTCACTCAGACTTAATCAACACCTCATGTACAATTTTAACTCTCATACATGAAACAAAGACTCAATGAATCAAAGTAACAAAGACATTCCTTTTGCGTTGAAGCTTTCTTCTATGAATTCATGGAATGCCGTGACCACCTGTCTCAAGAACACAAACAAGTCTCCAATCTGCAAAAAACACTCTCTCCGACTATTGTCATAACTCAATATATATTGAGAGGTCTGATCGAAATCTTCCTAAAAATCCTGTAAGTATCTCAATCAAAATCACATTAAGATTAGAATAAAATAGTAAGTGTTTATAGTTAAACTCCTAAAGTAATTAGGACACAATTAAATATCCTCCTATTTTGATTAGGATTTAAGAAATATTATCCTGATCTATAGAGGTATTTATTGTGAATCAAATACTTCCTATAATAAAATCTAGAAACAGTAAAATAGGAATCCAAATACTTTTCTATTTTTATCACAAGTTAACCAAAAACTTAACATGTGCATGGCACATGCAAGGATTACGTTAACACCAACACATTAGAACCTATCTAGTTCCCTAAACAGCCTTTCAATAAATAACTAAGTTTTTCATTGCACCAACACTTAATTTGCAGCTTCATATTTTATCATGAAACTAAAAAAAACAAAAAATAAAAACACTTTAAGATCTCAAATTTAGCATGGCGTTAAGGCTAAATGACATGGATCTAAAACTTCCTACCATTTTATACGCTCATCTACTATTGAAAAAGAATATGATACGAGAAGAAACAAAAAGCATTATATTAGATTGATTGAAAAAACAAAAGAAACAATAAATAAGTCACAACACCTGCCACTAGTGGTTAACCCAAAATTTTATCAAAGGAGGAGTACCTTTAATATTCTTTTTAATATTTAAAATTTATTAAATAAATCTCAACTATACAAGAAAATTAAAAAATAAAAAGGAATACACTAAAGCAAATTACAAAATATAAAATGCTAATATTCAATAATTTATTCAATAAATATACTTTTATAATTGTCCCTGACAAGTTTTCATATTTTAAAAATATTGCATAATTGTCTCATTGTCAATATTATCATAAATATATTCTCAATGTATGTAAGCAAGCTATCATTCACTAAAAATTATAAATAATGTATACCTTCACTAAAAATTAGAAAAAGAATTAATTATTACTGTTCACTAGGAATTACTTGAATTTGTATTCTTTTAGTAACGACATATTGATAATTTACAAAGTATAAATGAAAATGTAACGAGAAATATATAATTTATATCAAACTAAATGAAAAAGAATTAAAAAATCTAAAAATTGATTTTAACATAAAATTATAGAAAAAATAGCTTAAATATAATAGAAACTTATATGATTTGAAATTATCTTATTTGGATGAAAAAAAAAAAAAACTTATGGAGTATAGCCAAATGAGATAGGTGGGTTATGGTTAGACAATAAGAGTAGTACTACAAAAATTTTAGCCTTACATGTCACTTCCCTTTATGAATTTCATGTCAGTTTTAAAAAAAAGTAGTCAAGTATGCTAAGTCAAACCCCTTTTTTCCTTTATATGTCACTTTCCCGTTTTCCCTAAATTACACAAAATGCCACGAATATAAGGCTCTGTTCGTTTATGAATACGATATTTTTGTTTTCAATTGAATTTAAGAATATGTGGTTGATTTTGAATTATTTTGAATTTTGAAAAAGATATGTGGTTAAAATTGAATGTAAATTGCATTGGAAAATGTGCAGCACAGAAAACAGGATTTGAATTCATAAACGAACAAAGCCTAAATTAACCTAAATTCTCCCACTTTACCCTTTTTGGTTGACCTAGCCGCCTCTCATCTCATCACTCTAGTCTCCTCAACTCAAATTTGTAACATCTCTGATTTTCAAATATTTTATCAAACCTGAAATCTTTGTCGTATCTCATCATTTTTTCATCTATTCTTGCCACGGGATTGATCTTGGATTGGATTGGATTGCTCCATTTACTTGGTCTTCTCTTTTAAAATTTTGATTGAGTTTAAAGCACAAACCCAGATTTCATTTTAAGAAAGTAAAACCTGTAATCCGGTCGATCTACTCTCTAATATTTCATGATTTCAATCACTTTCACTCTGATTACCCAAAAAACACAAGCCCTCTATTTCTATTTCAATTAAGTATCGGATTCAAAAGAGCACAAATCAGGAAAAATGAGTAGTTCTAATACCAAATTCCTTCACATTCACCGATCTATTTGAGCAATGGTTGACATGGATGCCATAGACAATGTGTTCAATTCCTTCTGGGATTTTACTGAAATCGATTGCAGAGGTTTTTCCCTTTTTTTTCCCCCTGAATTTCCATTTTTTGCCTGGGGCATGTTTGAATCTATACTTTTTTAATTTGAATCAAGATTTCTTAGAACTCGCAAAGGTTGCATTCCCTACGGTGATCGAATTCAAGGTGATGGCTTTTGTAGTTTTCTTCATCAAGCTTATCTTTATCCAATCAACAACATGATTGTCGGATTTGGTTAAGGTGAGACAATTTTTTTTTAATTGATTGTTATTAAATAAACATTATGGTGATGTTTGTAAATGATTGCACGTTAAGAATTCTTTTATTATTGAAATTCGTGAATAAACCAATTAATTAATTGGATGCTAATCGCAAGTGGCTTTGGAAATTGCCAAATTGTTTACCCTATAATTTGACTTTGATCCATATTGTCTTTGATTTGGTTTTGATTCTAATTTTTATTATGTATATGAATATACTCACCTAATTTGAACTCTTTATCTAAAATTTGATTTAGATTAGCAGGATCTAAAAAAAAAAAAAAAAAAAAAACTTGTGCTATGGCTTGCATGTTGAAGAAGTTGATAAATTGATTCCAAGTTCTTATTGCTAGTTTTTTGTATCCTACTTCAAGATCTTGTAGTTTATTTTGTAGCTATTATTATTATTATTTTACATTTTGACATTTATTTGATATTGATATTCATTTTTCTTATTTTATTAATGGTTTGTAGAGAAGATGGCAGTCATCATGATGAGAAGTTCCAACACATGATAGGCTTTATCATGCAATAGATTTTTAGGTTTTGGGTCTTCTCTCTTTATTTCTTTTTCTTTTTTTCTTTTTTTGGCCCACCATTTGTTTGATTAGGGTCCTCTATGAGACCCATAGCTCTCAAACTAGAAAGAACAAGAGCGGAATGAGAAGCTACCTACTGTAGTGTCCAAAGTTAAAGAAATCATATGTTGAAATGCTTTGTTTGATTAATTATACTGAGTTCAAATTAAGAGCTAGCCAGCAAATTCGCTTAAACTCTCATGATATTTATCTTATTAATTCTATGTGTTTTATACCATGTTGCATGCCTTGATTATGGCTATTGATCTTTATTGCCATGGTGGTGATGAAATTAAGATTAAAGGAGATATGAATGTTAGCTCTCTTTGTAAACTAAGCTTAACATTGGGTTCGTCTATAGAGGTTTGCTTTTCTCATCCAAATTCTCATTTATGTCATCAATTTTGAATTTTTTTTTTCTTTTGGCATTACAGAAAAATTGAATCTCTTTTGCAAGTGATTATGATTACTCCTATGATTCATAAAGAATATTCATAATGTTATTTATTGATTTTGCTTAAGATTATTATTGGCTAGTGCTTCTAATTATGAGTTATATATAAAGTAAAATACTTCGCCCTAAGGTTATAACATGCAACCATGAATAAACCGAAGTTAAAGGAAGTTGCACTGCATGTATAGCCAGTCTTAAGAAATTAAATAGAAAAACGTTGAATAACATAAATAAGAAAAAAAATTCTAAAGTTTCTTATACGTTCAGTTTAACTATTACAGACCTAACATTCATTTCATTATTTTTTTTTATGTCCCGTCCATTTATATTTCCACATTTACTTTTATTTTTAATTAAGTCATTATCTGTTCCACTCTTTATTTGGTTTGTTTCTTGTTAATATGATCTTTTTCATATATTTTATTTAAGCACTAAGTTCTACCCTTTACCCAAGCTCCCAATATAATATTAAAAATGTCAAAATCCTAAATGTGAGTAATTATATTATATTATTTTTATTGTGATTTTTTGTAAGGAAAGAAACGATGAGTGGCCTAAAGCATGGTACTAGTTAATTTACTTAGTTTTGGGATTAAGTTTATAGTATTTTGGGATTTGATTATTTTGTATATTTGTTGTCTATTAAATTTATAGCATATGAGTGTTTGTGATACAACATGTATCGTATTATTATTATATAAAAAAACTAAATTTCTAGTATATATATATATGTCTACCACTTGTTGGTTCAAAAGAACCGACAAGTAGTATGTTTTTTAAAAAATATTTAAATCAGTGTCGGTCAAAAAATTACATGCACATGATAAACTGATATGTAGGCTTCATAAAAACGTGTTAGTTTTCGAATGACACACAACTAAGTGTTGGATGCTAAATGATACATAACTTGAGAAAACCGACATGTAAGACCAATTTTTAATTCAAAAACATGTCGTCTTCATGAACGACATTATGGTTTGTGTTAGGTTGATCAAATAACAAGTATAGGAATATGTGTCATGGCGTTTTGAGTTGCATGAAAAATGACATATATCTACGTATGTGCCATTTCTCGGCCGACACGTAAGACCATTTTTCTTATAGTGTAACAAAATCTAAAATTAGGCTCTAATTTGAAAGAGGGTATAACAGTAATCTATTTAAGCTAATTTATAAGTTTTAGAGGGAGCCTGAGCACCCCAAGTTTGTAACTAGGTCCGCCTATGCTACCACATGACTTAAATCAGAAACCGTGTAACTTTGAGCATAGAACTATGATTACTGCTGAAAGTATGAAGCTATCATATTCTTTTTGAATGCCAGAGATTAACAAATTAAATTAGAGTTCACTTTTGGTAGAATACATGGCTACTATTTATATGAAGTTGTCAAATTAAAGCATACCTCTTTCCTAGTATAAGTATTATCAAAGATGAAGCCCAATTCTTCCACTCGCGGTGCACAGATTACTTCATCCTTTCCTGAAGCCATAGTGGAAAACAAAAGCAAAAGAGGATCTTGTAATATTAGTTCTTCCAAACTTTAAAATTAAAGAAAAAAAAGTTATAATCATATCTCTGCATGATCACAGACAACCATAGCTTTAGCAACACCTATTATATCAATTTCATTTGCGTCTTATATTTGACGCATATGCAGCAAAACCACTTGAAGTATTATACTCTACATCAACAGTTCATTCTCGGTGAAGAATGTCCATCAATGTTGATATACCGTCATCGCAATGGATGGAGGTATTGCGTAAACTTATTGCAGCTAAGAGCATAAGAAAACATGTAATTTAGGCAATTGGCATGCAAGTGACACCAAGCAACTGGACTCTTTGCTTCTAATTACATTCAAAAGTTTAAACTCATACATGGTTTGTAATTATTTAAGAGAATTAGGATTTACTATACAGTAAATAATTGGGCATGTACTTAAAATTTTTTGTCCTCTTTAAAATTTTATTTTAGAATAAAATTATAAAAAAAGAAAATAAAAATAGAGATAAAAGAGCTAAAAAGTGAGACTGAATAGAATAACTCAAATTATATATAAATTAAGAGAATATACATCTAACCATATTTTATTACATCATATTGTTTAGGTTAAATTATAAAACTTATTGTATAGAAAATATATTTGTTTATAATCTCCTCTTTTTCTTTTTGTTTTTTTAAGAAAAATTATTTGTAAGAGTACAATAACCACACTTTCAAAGCTTTGAAAGTATAACAAGATTGTGAGTTGTTAATGATGCTTACAAGAACTACTACTGAAACTTCACCTTACAAGACTTGTTCTTAAGCTTGAGATATTATTGTAAAACTGTATGGATTGCAATACTAGAATTTTTGTACATCTTTTAAGGGTGGCAATTTGGGTCACGACACGAGAATCTGATACGATACGACACAAAAATTTGCGGGTTTAAGTTTACCTTAATTTTGTTCGTGTCGTGTTCGTGTTGAAATTTTCACTCCGTTTAATAATAATGTTGTATTCATGTTGAGTGCTTTCAACCTGCGAACACGATAATGACACGACCCGTTATGACACGAATTCATTTATCACATGAATCTGTTTATGATATAAATATATGTTAAATACAATTGACACAAATGTAAATTAAAGCACGATTAACACGATTATTGATATGAATAATATTTTATAGCTTTTATATATTAAATAATACAAATTAAAAATTATAATATTTTATTATATTAATATAATTAGAAGAACAATGAACACATCACCTTTAATTTCTAATTTTCTAAATCAAATATTGAAGTTTGTATTATTTCTTGGTATTTAGTTTTGTTTAATTTTGCATATTATGTTTTAAAATAGGTTTTAATGTATAATTGTGTTTATAAATAGATTTTAATATATAATTATAAATAGATTCTAATGTATAATTGTGTAATAATCGTATTATAACTGTAATCGTGCAATAATCGTATCATAACTATAAACAAGTCGTATCAATTATACAAACGTGTCCTAATCGTGTTAAACAAGTCGTGTTCGTGTCTAACACGAATATGACCCGTTTATTATTCGTGTTACCTATTTAATATTGATGTCGTGTTCGTATTAATCCTTCATGACATAAATAATAAACGGGTCATATTCATGTCAAGTCGATCTTTGTCGTGTCACAGCGCGACATGATACAAATACAACACATAAACTCGAATTGCCACCCCTAAAATCTTTGTGAGGTTGTTATTAACAACATTAAATTGGGAAAGAAACTTTTGCTTATGACCCCGGCCATGGGCACATCAATTGCATTTCATTTCAATAGAAAACAAGAAGCAAGAAATACACAATTACTTCCAAATGCTTCTTTATATACACATTTCTACTCCTAGTAATGATCTCTCATATCAGGCTCCACAGGCAATTGACATCTTGAAGAACTACAAACACAAAATCAACAAGCTAACTGATCTCTTAAAGGAGAGATCTCTTCAAAGATGGGAAGCCGTCTAGCTCTATATACGGTCTGTAGGTTCATCAAATCGTCAAGGCCCTCCAGAAATGCATCTTCTGAACTCAGTTCTGTCGTTGTTAGAGATACTGGTCTAGGCTGACAATGCTCTATCTCTAGCAATAGCTCCTTGACACGGTTCTGAGACTTGGGATCAGCAGATCCAGAAAGTTTACCCTGCAAAACTTCTTCCAGAACTGACCGTGCCTCAATATATCGTGTTTGCTTGATCAGGCAGTGGCTCAAGTTGCAGGCTTTGTTTGCATCAGGATCAATTCGCTGAGCTTTATGATATACAACTTCTGCGGCTGAATAATTTTCTTGTTGCATGTATGCCCAGCCCAAGTTCCCCTGATTTGCATGCTTGCAAAGTCAAATAAATTGAAATGGCAATGTGAACCAATAGAGTACAGAAAGATAGATGCTACTTGGTATTCTTGTGTGTAAAAAGAGTCAATTTGTCCAAAAGATACTAAATTATATAATTAGATATATCTGGAAAGGAATTAAAAAGGGAAGAAGATTATAGTATCTTAAAAATATAAATAAAACAAAAATTAATGTAAACAAGAAATGTAGAAACGCAAGGAGATTGTTCACCACTACCACCCAGAATGCTGTCCAATAATAGGGCATCATCCAGTTGCCAAAATATCCCTATTCACAAAAGAATACTAGAAGCAAATGCTAATCGAAAGACAGAGCAAAGTGAAACATAACACCCTAATTCGCTTGTGGAATAAAGACTTAACTTGTACGCTCTTATGAGCCCATAAGACACTAAACTGGCGGAAAATATTATAGTTAAGTGTAACTTTAGTACCAGTATCCTAGAGGCCTCTTGCTTGACAGTGACTTGAAACTTCTTTCCATGAGAGCGTGCAGTCTTGGTAGGCTTCCCATTAAAGGCTTCTCCATGATAAATCATCCGAAGCTTCTGCTTCAATAACTCTATCTGTTCTTCAGTTCTCCCACATTTCTGCCAAACTTATCATGGTCAGTATCAAAAAAATTAAAGCAGCAGAAGACAACTGGAGCAAGAAAGTCCTTCTCGATAATACTCTGAAAACTAAACACCACTTTGTACAATAAATCGAGACATCATAGCAGTAGCTAATTCAAAAGCAATGAGACCATTTACTGAAACCCAATTCCCTTATATAAAGAGGACTAATTCAAGTGACGCAGAAAATATAATGGACTTATATCTAATGCTAAACTGAGAAGTGTTTACTACCTCAAATTTTCATGACTCACATACTTAAATAATATGAATGCTATTTAGGTACCTTATACAAGTCAATAAGGACATTGTCTAGTGATTCCTGGGCTTGCTTGGAACAAAGATCCCTGAAAGAGTTTATAGCTTCAATTGCTTCTTCTGCTCTATCTTGCTGCTTCAGAACCACAGCCATGTCTTTAAGGGCACTATCTACTCTATCTCCTAAATTAATTGCCTTCCAGAAGAGAACAATAGCTGCTTCCGGATCCTTCTGAACTAACTGAACTTGCATGGAAAACAAATAAGTCAATAGAAGAAATTAAAGAGAAAAACCAGTTCCAGTAATATAACACCTACAGTCAAAACAACATATTTGGAAACACCAGTACACAGAACTCTCGCTTTAAACTAATGGTAAAGGAACAGCGTAACACCTTCCCAATTTTTTTTGTCCTATATTTTACATATGAAGTGATTGGACATTAATTTAGGAAGTCAAAACAAATGCTACATTAATTCAACATTCACATGACAATTATGAATCAAGTGACATCACTTGGCATGCAAAACTGGGATAGAAACTTGGGATCCACAGTATTACTTAAAGGAACAACAGAATTGCCAATGATTGCAAGCCAAGGAGGGTTGACAAAAACCATGATTGCGTGCAATGAGAAATAAACCTGAATAGGAATTAACAAATTTATTCCGAATCTTCCCCAAAATTAGGCTATTTAATACAGATTGCCTTCATTACATCAAAGGCACTATTAGTATGAATTGTATCCTTGTTAATAGGGAAAATATAATTGACCTCCCATAAGGTTTTGTGTAGCTATAATCATACACCACGCTGTTGGAAATAGAAGAACAGTCTTATATGGATTTTAAATTTGACATAAGCCTTCTTTAAATCCATCAAATACTTGGGTAAAGTTCCTTAAAATGTGTCAAAACCATTCCAACAATCTCTACCCATTTTCCAAACCAGGGGTCAATGGAAAAATTTCACAACTTACATGATTTCTTAGTAGTTCTACAACCAGCTAGAATTGATGTTTCTTTGTCTATCCATGTTTCAACGGGTATTAGTTTTGGCAAAATTACGTATAAATACAGATGAAAATTAACCAACAAGATTTTCGACATTGTTAACAGCCTGATACAAATTAATGTGAATAACAAAATAACTACAATTTAAATTGAATTTTAACTTTTACTTCTCCACTAATATTTAATTAGGTCACAAGAGTTTGTACATCAAATTATATCGTTGTATTGTAAAATTGGTCTTAGTAGTTGCTGTGCTTAGACGTTCAAGTTGCTATATTTGACTTGTCAAACTCTAGCTTAGAAAAGTTTTTTCCAGATGAACAAAAACACCTAGCTAACTGAATATAACAAACTTTGATCACCACAACAGTTAAATACCAATTCAACTCGAGGGCGTTTCAGTAATTATCTTAAATAATAATAACAATACAAAACACTTACATAACGAGTGAGAAAAACTACGTAGCTTCATACCATTACTCTCTACCAGATTAAAGATTTAACAAATAAATAATGGACGGTCCGGTTCAACCTCAGCATTGCACCATCATATCAACGACCCACAAATGCTAGAAATCGATTACTAATAATGTAATACATGCATGCATGCGTACATGTATGCATCTATGTATGTATGTATGTATGTATGTATGTACATAACACTTAACGTACATACCTGGAGATGCTTGGCCCGAACATAGGGGCTGTCACCGGGAGGAACTTTGTGAATGACATGGTAAGCCTGCTCCTTCTTCTGACTCATTTTGCTCTTCAGAAACTCTGTTACCCTTTTCCGTTTGTTTCTCGGGAAAGACAAGTCTTTGGATTTGTAGGTGTGCAATAGAAGGGATGAATTTGAAGAACATGTAGACGGGGAATGAACCTGGACGACATCATCCCCAGATACACTTTTCGTGGATCTATTTCTTATTCAAAGGAACGCTTGCTTTTTGACACGTATGAGTTTCTACACGTGGCGTGCTGGCATTAAGCGGACGTGCCATCCCATTTTCTTCCCCTTTCACCCAAGTCAATGATGAGATTTGTATAGTACAGTCGATATACCATTTTCCTTTTTGACTTAATATCGCATATACATATCGATCGTTTAATTTTATCATAAATTTTATCTTTGTGTTTTTTAAAATATATCATAGATCCTAATATCAAATATACATATCGATCGTTTAATTTTATCATAAATTTTATCTTTGTATTTTTAAAAATATATCATAGATCTTCCTTTATTAACTTAATTATTAAATAATATCATTTTTCTATCTAATTGTATTACAATTACTAAACTCTTAACAAATAAAATAAAATATATATTTAAAAAAATAAAAAAAAAATCTCCTCTTCTTCATCGTCGACATCTCTCTCTTTCAACTCCTCTTTCATTCTCTCTCTTTTAGTCCTTTTGGCCTCCTCCTCTCTCTCCTCTCCCTCTCCCCCACCAACACCATCCTCTCCGCCTCCTCTCCCTCTCTTCTTCCTTCCTCTCCTTTATTCCCTCATCGACAAGAGACAGGCGATGGTTTATGGTGGTTAACGTGGTGGATATCGAAAACTTTGGTAGAGCTTCTGAAGTTGTTTCGATGAGATTTTGAGGTTGGTGTAGAAGGAAAGTTTGTAGAGGAGGAGCCAATCTATGGGTTGGTGGTAAAGGTGGTCAGTGATACACCAGACGAGAATGGCAGTGGAGTAATTGTTAGTGAAGCTTACTCGGTTTTTGGCACTTTTAAGAGGCTTCTAGTGGTTGTTTGGAGTCAGTGATGAAGGGAAGTTTGATCGAAATGGTCTGATCTATCGGTTGGTGAGGGTGGTGATGTGTGATGTGTCGAACGATGCAGGTGATGGTTGGTGAGTTGCTTTGTGTTGGAGGTGTGATCTGGTGCGGTGGAGGTTGTTGGAGGTGAAAATTTTGCTTGAAATTGGGTGTATTTTTTTTAAATTCTATCTGATAGTGGTTTGGGTGGCTTTAACGTTGATCATAGGACTTGTTTTACTTGGAGTTGCTTTTTAGTTGGACTTGTTTTACTTGGATTTCATTAGCATTATTTGTTTTCAAATTGGAGGTGAATAAGTTTTATTTGTTAATGCTCAGCTAACGTACTTTTTCATGTTTTTGAGTTATAAGATTGGAAAAATTGAAAAAATAGACACAATTAGGGACCGTAGTTGAAAGTTGGACATATCCTAAAAAATTTTTATACCATAGACACTTTCTTGACAAAAAGACCCAATTACCTTTATGTATTCAATTTTTTCTCAGAGCCTTATTTCCCTCTCTTCAGACGAAAATTACCGAAACCCATCTCCCTTTCTTCAGACGAAAATTATTGAAACCCATCGACACCGCTCGAAATGCAAACCAACACGAGCATCGGTTGAGGATAGAAGCATTAAGCAAGATGATGCAGAGAGAAGCACCCATCGACACGGAGGGTCCCTAATTGTGATTTATTTGGTTGTTATTCGTTAGATTTGATTTAGTTTTTAGGGAATTTGAATTCGGGATTTGAGTTTCCGACGGATTTGTGAACTTATTTAGGGATAAATCGAGTGTTATATGTGATTTTTGTGGTTTGATGCGTGTGAAAATTGACGAAACGAGTTCTGAATCCAGTGTTATATCGCGCTGAAGAAGACACTCGACACTCGATAACTACCTGTCGAGTCGTGTCGAGTTGTGTAAAGTCGAGTGTCGAGTGGTGAAATGTCGAGTGTCGAGTGTTTGTCGAGTGGTGGTGTAGTAACGAGTGGTGGTTCGAGTATCGGATAATTGTCGAGTGGTGTAGTGTCGAGTGGCACAGTGTCGAGTGTTGAAGTATCGAGTGTCGAGTGTTTGTCGAGTGGTGGTGTAGTGACGAGTGGTTGTGTAGTGTCGAGTGTCGGATATTTGTCGAGTGTCGAGTGTCGAGTGGGGTAATGTCGAGTGGTGTAGTGACGACACTCGACACAACACAACGCGACACTTGACACTCAACAACACTCGACAATTATCCGACACTCAACTTTACACTACTTGACACTACACCACTCGATATTTCACCACTCGACACTCGACACTACACAATCACTCGTCACTATACCACCGCTCGACAAACACTCGACACTTAACACTTCAACACTCGACATTGCACCACTCAACACTACACCACTCGACAATTATCCGATACTCGATACTACACCACCACTCGTCATTACACCACCACTCGACACTCGACATTTCACCACTTGACAAACACTCGACACTCGACATTTCACCACTAGACAAACACTCGACACTCGACATTACACAGCTCGACACGACTCGACAAGTAGTTGTCGAGTGTCGAGTGTCTTCTTCAGCGTGATATAACACTGGATTCAGAACTCGTTTCGTCTGTTTTCACACGCATCAAACCACAAAAATCATATTATAACACTCGATTTATTCCTAAATAAGTTCACAAATCCGTCGAAAACTCAAATCCCGAATTCAAATTCCCTAAAAACTAAATCAAATCTAGTGAATAATAACCAAATAAATCACAATTAGGGACCCTCAGTGTCGATGGGTGCTTCTTTCTGCGTCGTCTTGCTTGATGCTTCTATCCTCAGGCGATGCTCGTGTTGGTTTGTGTTTCGAGCGCTGTCGATGGGTTTCGGTAATTTTTGACTGAAGAGGGAAATAAGGGGAAATAAGGCTTTGGAAAAAAATTGAATATATAAGGGTAATTGAGTCTTTTTGTCAAGAAAGTGTCTATGGCATAAAAATTTTTTAGGATGTGTCCAAATTTCAACTAGGATCTCTAATTGTGTCTATTTTTTCAATTTTCCCTATAAGACTTCTGGGTTATTGCTATCATGTTGTAAATTTCTGGGATCATCAAACTTGAAATTGGTTATGGCTATACATTTTTTTAACGATTTGAAAGATTTATGGGTTTTTTAGAGAGAAAAAGAAATTTTAATTTTTATATCATAATAAAAAGAAAGTTAAATGACCAACTTAACCCTCCAAAGTCAACTTCTTTACATTCAATAACTGCAAAAGTAACAGAGTGGATTTCTGTTATGTATTTTGAAAATATAGAGATGAAATTATGACAAAATACAAACGATCTATTTGCGTGATATTAAGCCAAAAGATAAAGATACTTCACAACATTATCCCGAATCTAAATTTCATGAAATTTATATGCCCTCTCTTAGGGTTTTGTAGAAATATTAATTTCATCCTAAGGTTCGGAAAATAACCACGAAACCACCCTTGAAGCAAACTATGCAATCAAATAATAAATAACATTTGTTCGAAAGGGTAGACCTTCCAAAGGTTTGGCATATATATATATATATATATATATATATATATATATATATATATATATATAGAGTAAATTATTGATGTTAAATTTCAATCAATCAAGGGTGATGAATTTACCTCATATATTTTATGTAGTAAATTTATTTGTGATTTATAAGAGGAGATTGGGATGGAGCCACATATTGACTTGGGTAGCCAAGGCCTCAACTAGTATCTTGCTTCCTAAGAAAAGTTGGATTAAAGAGGAATGGCCATGTAATTACTTGATTGACCCCTTATTACTAGGGGTAAATCTAAAGCCCCACAGTCTTTTCAAAAATATTCACCTAAACCTTAATTATTAGTCTCTCGTTTGTTAGGACTAGGGTTGTGCATAGTCTCTACCCAACCGCCCGAACCCGACATACCAGTCATGGTATGATGGAGGTAGGATAGGGTATTGAGAGAAGCATAAGGTGTGATAAGGTGGCAATTCAAAATACCCTCCACAGTATGGTATGATGGCTGATATTTTGAAAAAAAATTGGCAAATACCATACCATACCATACTTATTTTATAAAATTAAAAAGATGCCACATGTCATTATATAATTGGTTTATGTATAATATGTATGTGTAAGTTTTATATACCTAGGTAGAGTATATGCAGTTGCTTGATGTTTTTGTGTTGTTATGGATATGTAGTTGCTTAATTATTTGTGTTGTTATGGATAAGTAGTTGCTTGATGCTTTATGTTGTTATGAATATGTAGCTGCATACTATCATTAGATAATTGAATTTATATAGTTGGTTTATCATTTGGATACATTTATCATTTATTATATTATAGAAAGTAAGTTAAAATTAACTACATTGAATAGATTAAGGTACAAAAATTATGAATCATAGCATTAAACAATGTCAAAATAAGAACCTAATGCTTTAAAATCTTGAAAAGAAAAGTTATAAATAAGCTTTAAAATCATTAAAAAAACAGTAATGATTGGTATACAACCAAATTATATAACTTAACCTCTACAATCTCACTTGACACAAAGTCATTGGATAGGTGGGTCCCACTTTATTTGGTAAAATTAAATTAATTTATTTTTCATTTTTATCCAGCCGATGAATTCGTGTCATCTTAGATTGTATGAATTATTAAGTTATACAATTTGGTTCTATACCTAGCATTATCCTTAAAAAAAGGGTAAAACTTGATCAAAATTCTAATCAAATTTGGTCAACACTCGAAAATATCATACCATACCCTCCCCTTCCCGACCGTGAGAGGATATGGCATGGTATTTCATTCAAGAAGGGTATAGTATGGTGAAAAAAATGCAAAACCAGACCTATGACAAGTGGGGAGATGGTATGGCCATATCATACCATACCTTACCCATGCACACACCTAGTTAGGACTCCAAAAGTAAGGATATCAATTTTTTTAGGATTTTGAGTAGGATTGATTTACTGCAATTAGGCTGTTGGGTACATATAGGATACTTACAGAAGTATATTAATGAAGTCTGCACAGGGGGTATATATAATATACTAATGTACACAACCCAAAAGACATCAGACATCATTCATATCCCTTTGCAATAACCATAATTAACCAACTAGTGGTTATAGGAGTTATTTGTAATAACTCTTTCATGTGTCTCTTGTTGAAGAGCCACATCCTTCTATGTGACATGGTTAACCATATTTATGGTGAGCCCCTTGCATGTCACCTCTCTCTCTCTCTCTCTCTCTATATATATATATATATATATATTAGATCACAAATACTAACAACTACCACTTGAGCTAATAATATATAGCTAGTTTGACTCTTCAAACTGACATTAGAATATGGTTACCTTTATTGTTATGTGTACACGAATTTTAACCATAACTAATCGTATCTAAAATTTCTTTATCAGACAACATTTTATATAAAATGACATAAATTCTCTTGAACTAGGAAATATAATATGTACCTAATTACAATTGGCGATTTCAACCAAATAAAACTATTTGACCTACATCCAAAATTTAGATCAAGTACTTCCTCTTATCCCAAGGTTTTCCTTAATATAGCTTATCGACGACTTTACGCTACGCGCCCGATGTTAAATAAACCATTCTAGATGCCTCAATAATTTTACATTCTAAAGATCTACTATAACTCTTGTTACCTCGCTAGTGTTCTCTATCATTTATCTGACCAATTTAAAATCATATAAAGTTATTTTTTTTGTTAATCTCAGGCAACCCCAAGATATTTACAATAATATCTTTATACCACATATCTGACTACACATCTAGATGATTCTCAAATCCATTGTAGTTACATACTCTCTGAACTTATCCAGAGATAATCTTTTGGTCATAAGATCAGTAACCATCTCACTAAAGGGTAAATAGTCGACTTTAATTTCACCACTCACACCATATCTTAGATATAATGATATAATATCAATGTGTTTGCCCTTAGAGCTATTTGTTCCAGTTTTAATTAAAAAAATGGTAGACTTACTATCACAAAATACATTGATTGCCTTAACAATTAAATGTAATTTGAAGCTTTCAATGAACTGCTTAGGCCATACTATAGTACTTGCCGCTGTGCTACAAGAAATATATTTAGCCTCTATGGTAGACTTAGCAACACAATTCTATTTCTTACTAAGCCAAGAAATTGCGGTTCCTCCAAATAGGAAAATAGTATCACTTGTTAACTTTCTATCATTTGAATCGCCTTTAAATTTGCATCATAATAACCAACAAGTGCTAGGTCACTTAAACCGAAACATAGTTTCATGCCTTTTGTGCCTTTCAGATATCTCATAATCCTTTTGACTGTTTGTCAATGTGCTTTACCAGGATTTGACTTATATCGACTTACTACTTCCACTACATGACATATATCTGGCTTTGTACTAGTCATTGCATACATCAAACTTCCAATCCCTTTTGCATAAGGAACATTTTGCATCTCTTGAATTTCCTTTTCAATTTTAGGACACATCTCTTTAGTAAGAGTTATGAACTTGCAGACAAGAGTACTTAAGGGTTTGCATTCTGTCATATTAAAGCGCTTAAGTACTTCATCTAGATAATTTTCTTGGTCTAGATACAATAATTTGGAAGTTCTATCTCGTATAATCTTGATACCTAAAACATAGGAGGCTTCACCTGTGTCTGTCATCTCAAATCAAGAATTAAGATATGATTCACCCATGACTTATCATATCATTGCAAACTAGCCAAGAAAATGTCATCTACATACAGTGATAAGATAGAAAACTTATCTTGGCTTTTCTAGCTATATACATAGTGATTTAGTGGATTCATTTGCTAACTTAATTCCAAAATTGCTTTATGGAATTTTAAATACCACTGCCTAGACAATTGTTTTAGTCCATAAAGAAACTTCTTTAACTTGTAGACTTTATCCTCATGACTTGTAACCATAAAGCCATCTGGTTGGATCATATAGATATCTTCCTTCAATTCACATTCAAGAAAGCTGTTTTGACATCTAATTGAAGTAATTCAAGTTCCCTCCATGTAATTATTGACATGAGCATCCTAATTGATGTAAACTTTGCCACTTGTGAATAAGTATCAACAAAGTCAAATCCAGGCTGCTGCATATAAATTTTAGCTACAAGTCTTGCCTTATATCTATCTAGGCTTCCATTTGCCTTTAATTTCTTTTTGAGAACCCATTTGCAACCTATAGGATTTATGCCTTTGGGTAAATCAACTAATTCCCAAACTTGATTTTTCTTGATGGATTCTAACTCATCAATCATGGCTTTTTTCCCACTCTTTAGAGTCTGATTGACACATCACCGTAGAATAAGATTTTGGATCCTCATCGATGGGATTTACCTTATCTAGATTAAAGACATAATGATCTCACAGTCTTGTGGATGGTTCACGTTTACATTTGCTCCTACTGGATTGTGTAGGTATGAGAGATAAGTCACCATCTAATAATGGTGGAGTTGGAGAAGTATTATCGTCATTTTTCAAAAGTGGGGGAAAATGAGAGGAAATGACAATATCAGGTGATCCATGAAACATAGCATCACAACTTTTAATCAATCCTTTTTCATAACGATAAAAGTGATAACCACTCCCACTATCTGAATACCATATAAATATACAATTCCAATTCTTTTTAATTTATCTTGTAAGGGTCTAGGAATTGGCACTTGTGCTTTATAACCCCAAATATGAAGATTAGATAAATTAGGTTTGACACCTCGCCAAAGTTCATATGATGTAAATGATTTAGCCTTTGTCTCAACTCTATTCAAAATGTAAGTAGCACTTGATAATGCCTCTCCCCATAGATGTAAAGGCATACTAGAATATTGTTACGGCACGACCAAATCACTTGCTAGAGTGGCCCAAAAATGCGCAAAGGCTTGGCAAGTCCAAGCCCATTTTCTAGAACTCTCTAGCAAGCCTCCCTTATAAATATCAAAGATATTTTTAGAAGCCTCCATGTAAATATCTAGATTCTTTTGTAAAAAGGTCTACAGAATGAATAACGGTTGTCGGATGTATTAAATCTTGGCCGTCCATTGAGGAGGTGGTTCACTATAAATACCCCTCCAAGGCTCATTTGTAAGCATTGAAAACAAGTTCTACACAAGCCATTGTAAAGAGTTCTCAAGCAATACAAAAGCTTTCTTCCTAGCAACACTTGTCTCTAACCTTCCAACACTTCTCTTCTCTTTGCCTTAAAGCTCTTAGCTCAACAATCCTAGCCTCTCAAGCTTCTTCCTAAGTGAAGCAAGCCAACATCAAGGCTTACTTAGCAACTTCTGGGTTCGAATTGTCTAAGTGCTGCGCGAGCGTGCTGCGCAACTTCTAAGCTCGTGACAGTTGGTATCAGAGCACGGTTTGAGCACTAGAGTGACATGGCATCCGAAATTGAAGTGACTATGGAAGAGCAAGTACGCGGACGTGAGGAGCAACCTTAGCCACAACCACGCCCACAAGGCAAATGTGCAAGTCCAAAGCTCCACCCGCGGAAGCCTTGGAGCCTCGTGTTGCTAGCATAGAACAAGCCATCTCGGGGATGGACAATGTGATTGAAAGTCTCACTGACCGCCTTGATGGCCTAGAGACAGACTATGGGGAGATCACTCAAGCCACAAAGTCTAGCATTCTCAAGTATAGCAAGTCTTACAAGAAGGAGCTTCAAAACCTTACACGAGAACTCCACGGCTTGCGAACCTTTGTGGAGCATGAATTGCGGGCCATCCGCGCGGAAGTGGAGGAAGTTCGCACAGAATGGGAGAGGCATCGTTGCGACCGAACTAACCCATCCTATACAAGTGATAGTACACTAAAACCATGCAAAGTTACCGTAATAACTGATGAACACGTAAATATGCATGTTTAATAAGAGTTTAGTTCATCATGTTGCATTAATAGTGTCATTAAATTCCTCAACTTAAGCATATTTGTAGCATTTGCATCTTTGGAATTAATTTCTCTTAATTTTGGTTTTGTTACAGGTTTGGTAAAATGAGCATAACTCTCTATTTATAGATCAGAATGGTGCAATTCTTAATGTTTTGGAAAGCTGATTCAATTGTCTACAAGATTGCATTTCACAAGCATCATCAAATTCGGGCTCTTAGTGGACCAAAATGGGGCTTGAAGTGAACCCATCTACAGTCTCGGCCCAGTCTGACCAGGCCTCAGTATTTGGACCGTATCTCTCAAAATACGTATCCAAATTGTGCAAATCAATATGTTCTAGAAATCTGAGCGAAATATCTACAACTTTCATGAAGACATGTGATTAAAATTCTCAACATTTCAATGTCAAAATTGATGGTCAAAGTCGGTGCCTAATGATCCCAATTGTCAAAGATATTTACAACTAATATTTGACAATTATGCCCTTGTCATTTGACAAGTTTGCCCCTGGATGTATCTATAAATAGAGGTGCCTTGTGACCCATTAGGGCATCTTGGCCTTGGCTGGAACATTTTGGCTTTGGCTAGGATCTTGTATTGTGTTTTGTGTGTTTATGTATTAATGAATTTCCTTTTTCTTGCATTTTATTTTCTTTCTATTATAATGTTCTTCTATTTTCTCTTTTGCTAAGGTGAAAGGGTGAAACCCTTGATATGAGAATAAGGATTCTATAACCCTTAATGTGTGCTTAATAATCTTAATCTTATAATATTTATTCAATATGATTTATATTTAATTTCTTAATCAATCTTGACACCACTCGTAAAGTGGAGGTCTGTGAGCATTGTCGAAATCCTTGGCCACATCAAATGTGGAGCCATTATCTAGAGAATTATCGGTTCTCCTTACGACACGCATCTAGTAGGAAACCCTGATTTGTATCGTAGGACATATGGTGATTGACACATGGATGCTTGAACACCATTCTACAAGTAAGTGGTAATAAATATGTAACGAACACAAATATAATTCATTATAAACTAAAAAAGGGTAACTATACCCTATTTGGAAATATAAAGGGCGGGCTCCAACTAACCTTAGCCTCATTGATAGTGTGTTAATTCCGCTCTGTATTTTAATTATTATAACTGTTTATGAACTTTTTACGTTATTACTATGAGTTGCGTGATACACCTAATTTCAATGGATGTTTTACCTTCTCTTGGTTTTTTGTTTGTATATTGATATGGTCGGTAACACAAACTGCCATCCTCCACATATTCATTGATATTATCTTGCCATCTCTTTGAATCAATCATATCATATTTGCTTATCTTATAATTTGTAACGCTAAAATCTCCTTTCTCGTGGATCGACCTCGGTTTCATCGGGATTATTACTTCGACACTCCTATACTTGGGAGACAATCCTTTTTCGGATGTGTCAAGTTTTTGGCGCCGTTGCCAGGGAAGGTAAAAATTTGGCGTACAAAATTGTAAGTATTTTCTTTTCCCATTTCTATTTTATTTTTCTTGCATACGTTCATCTCTTCTCTCCCCATTTCTATTTTCATTTTTTCTTGCATGTGTTCATCTTTTCTTTCTCTTTGCATTAATCGGTAGAATTGTTCGTAGCTACTCATCTTGTCTAAAAAAAAAAAAAAAAAATCATGCTCATGCCAAGCTAAGAACATTAATGGACTCCATAAATCTTAGGAGAACTTGTGCACAATCATGCATAGTCTTCCCTCATGATGCATTATACTTCAACCATGAATCGGATTTCATTCAATTCTTACCCCACTTTCATGGCCTAGATGTTGAAAACCCATTTTTGCACTTGAGAGAATTTAAAGAGTTTTGTAACGCTTATAGTGACCTAAATTGTAGCATAAATATATTGAGATTAAAGCTTTTTCCTTTTTCTCTAAAAGATAAAGCTAAGACATGGTTACAAAATCTTAGGTCAAGATCCATTAGCTCATGGGATGAAATGCAACAACAATTTCTTAAAGAATTCTTTCCTCCCTATAGAGCAAATTCTCTCAAAAAATCAAATCATCAATTTCACTCAAAAACAAGGAGAGACCTTTTACCAATGTTGGGATAGGTATAAAGCATTTCTTAATACTTGTCCTCATCATGGTTTGGAAACATGGGAACTAGTTTTAATTTTCTATGAAGGTCGTACACATCAAGCTCGGCATATGGAGAATTAATGTGTAATGGAGAATTTGACAAATAAGACCCGATGACGCCATGAGTTTCCTAGACTTACTAGCGAAAAATGCCCAAAATTGGAACAATGTTGGCACCTATGAGGTAACAAGAACATCTAGTAGAGGCATTTATAACATTAGGGAGAATCATGATCATCATGCTAAATTTGCATCCCTAGCTAGAAAAGTCGAGGATTTAAAAATGTGGTCTATGCAAGAAATTGTTTGTCACACTTGTAATTCTAGCGATCATCCTACGGATGATTGCCCAATTGTGCCTACCTTTAGAAAAAGTCTCCATGAGCAAACCAATGTTTTAAACACTTTTCAAAGGTCAAATCCTAATCTTCACTCACAGAATTTTGGACGGAAAAATCACTTGAATTCTGATTGGAGGAATGATAATAATGCACAATTTCATCAACCTCCCTTTCAATCATATCAAAATTTTCAAAAATCTCATGATCATGCATCTTATGAGGATCTCGAAGAAACATTGAATTCATTCATTGCAAAGCAAGAGGTTGTTAATAGTCAAGTTGCTCAAACTATGGCAAACTTGAATGATGCTCTTGAAATACTTGCATTTGCACTTAATACTCATGAGAAATGAGAGTTTCCATCTCAACTAGAGTCAAACTCCATCAATCCACATGTGAGTAATCCAAGGGGCCAACATCTAGACGAAGATTCGGTAAGTACTCTTCATGATGGTAAGGTTTATAAAGCACATATTCTTAACCCTTATGAGAAAGATGACGAATCAATCTTAAAGGGTAAGGAAGAGGTTAATAAACCTACACCTAACAAGGAAGAGATCGAATCCTCATTTATGCCCTCATGTCATCATGCGAAGGAACTTAACCAAAACTTTGACATTAATGAATTTTTCAAGCATGATGAAAATGAGGAAGCTAATAGGACTAAAACTAATATGGAAGACTATATCCAAAATAAGAATTTTTCAAGTCCTTCAGAAATCGAGTTAACCAATTCATTTGAACCAAGTATGCAACTAGTGCCCATTGCTTTTAAAGAATTCTCATTACTTGATTTTATACAGGTGAAGGAGATTAAGAGTTGGGAGCCATGTTTTGAAAAAAGGCAGGAAGAAACATGCACACTCAATAATGCATGCTTTAAGGACAAACAAACTCAGATAGTGGTAATCTCTTTCATTCTCACAAATAAAAGAAAAAGAAAGGTACCACCTCAATGACATATTTTTGACCGTGGTAAATCACTTTCGAAGAGATTCCTCTTTTTGCATTTCTTTATAATGATTGATCAAATTTTATCCATCTATGCCATATTTTAATTTTAATTTTTATTCTTGATTTTTGCTATCATTTCTAGTTTGTTTTTATTTTATTTTGTGTGCGTTTATTTTAGTTGTGTGTCTTTATTTTATTTTTCGGTGAAGTGGCGGATACGGTACTCCGTGACTTTTAAAGTCGGTTTTTCAGTTCCCTAAAAACTGTTGCTCACCTTGCATCCATTTTCTTTTCTTCTCTCTCATTTTCTTCACATGGATACCATTCTCTCAAAATTGCACAAACATTTTCACTCTCTTCCTCAAAATGATTTGCTTAAAATTTAAAAAGCTCGTGCAGAAAGACTAAGGTTGTTGATGCGTAAGGGTATTCCTGCTGATTTAAGATGGTTAATTGAAGCCAAGGTTCGATTCTCTTGTGAGTTTTCAGATAATCTTGTTTCCCATATGCCAGGTTTGGGAAAAAGCTCTTATGCCAAAAAGCGAAGAGCAAAAAGGTTATAAGTTTGTCACAAATGTGCAAGATGGACTTGTAACCAGCGTTGCCGCTCTTTGGGATATTTGTCTAACAATCGAGAAGATAAGCTACAGTTCATCAAGGATGGATTGAGTAAGGAGTCCTTGGATGATATCCGAGTGACTCTTGAGACGCATTCTTGTGGACTTGTGCAGCGTGAAATTTTTAATTTGTGGACACAATTCCGAGATGAGCAGGAACGCTATAGTCTTGGGAATCGGACTCAAAACGACCCTGTTTGCCAGTTTATAAGAAAACTGGATGGGAAGCATATCCCCAACTCATAGAAGGTGTTTAAGCCGTTTCTGGACGTAAAAACCAGAGGAAGATGTGAGCCACAGTCACAACTACCTACACATATGCATGTGTGCCATCAATTTT